>JAABKJ010007545.1:159935814-160071179 GCA_011634705.1 Andricus grossulariae
AAGATTTCACAAAGACTTCTATTATTTCACAAGGATTTCAGGTAGATTTCAAAGATTAAACAAAGATTTGAATGATTGCCCAAAATTTTCACATGTTTCGCAAAGGTTTAAAAGATTTGACAAAAATTGCAATAATTTTTTAAAGATTTCAAATATTTTGTAAAGATTTCGAATAGATTCATAAGATTTCACAAATATTTCAGATAGATTTCACAGATTGAAGAAAGATTTTAAAGATTAAGAAATAGATTTAAAAGACTTCAATCATTTCTCAAAGATTTCAATAATTTCACAAATATTGTCGAGTATTTCACAAATATGTCGCAAAGATTTTTAAAGAATTCACAATGATTTTACAAATATTTCAATTACTTCCCGAAGATTTCAAATATTTCACAAAGATTTCAGATGGATTTCAAAGATTGAACAAAGATTTCTGATATATTTAAAAGACTTCATAAAGACTTTAATCAGTTCTAAAATATTTCACAAAAATTGCAATAATTTTTTTAAGATTTCAAATATTTTGTAAAGATTTCGAATAGATTCATAAGATTTCACAAAGATTTCAGATAGATTTCACAGATTGAACAAAGATTTCAAAGATTAAGAAATAGATTTAAAAGGCTTCAATCCTTTCTCAAAGATTTCAATAATTTCACAAATATTGTCGAGTATTTCACAAATATTTCGCGAAGTTTTTTAAAGAATTCACCATGATTTTACAAAGATTTCAACGACTTCACAAAGATTTCACAAAGATTTCAGATACATTTCAAAGCTTGAACAAAGATTTCGGATATATTTAAAAGACTTCACAAAGACTTTAATCATTTCTCAAATATTTCAAAAAGATGTCAATAATTTCCCCAAATATTACCGAATATTTCAAAAATATTTCAAATATTTCGCAAAGATTTTTTAAAAATTCACAAAGATTTTACAAATATTTCAACGATTTCCGAAAGATTTCACAAATTTCTAAATAGTTTCACAAATATTACTAAATATTTCAATGATTTGCTAAGATTTCCAAATATTTGACAAAATTTTAATGATTTCCCGAAGATTTCACAAAGATTTCAAATATTTTGCAAAGATTTTGGATGGAATTAAAAGATTTCACAAAGACTTCTATTATTTCACAAGGATTTCAGGTAGATTTCAAAGATTAAACAAAGATTTGAATGATTACCCAAATATTTCACAGGTTTCGCAAAGGTTTAAAAGATTTGACAAAAATGGTAATAATTTTTTAAAGATTTCAAATATTTTGTAAAGATTTCGAATAGATTTATAAGATTTCACAAAGATTTCAGATAGATTTCACAGATTGAACAAAAATTTCAAAGATTAAGAAATAGATTTACAAGTCTTCAATCCTTTCTCAAAGATTTCAATAATTTCACAAATATTGTCGAGTATTTCACAAATATTTCGCAAAGATTTTCAAAGATTTCACCATGATTTTACAAAGATTTCAAAAATATTTCGATACATTTCAAAGATTAAACAAAGATTTCGGATATATTTAAAAGACTTCACAAAGACTTTAATCATTTCTCAAATATTTCACAAAGGTTTCAATAATTTCCCAAATATTACCGAATATTTCTAATATTTAGCAAAGATTCCCAAAGATTTCAGAAAATTTTAATGATTTCCCGAAAATTTCGCAAAGCCTTTAATGATTTCCCTAAGATTAAAATAATTTCACAAAGATTACCAAATATGTCAAAAATATTTCAAATATGAATTGAACTGATTTGAAAAAGATTTGAATAATTTCACAAAGATTTGACGGAGGTTGCAATTACATCTCAAAGATTTTATAAAGATTTCAAAGATTTCAGATAGATTTCAAAGACTGAACAAAGATTTCAATGATTTCCTAATGATTTTACAAAGATTTTCAAGGTTTTGGATAGATTTAAAAGACTTTACAAAACACTTCAATCATTTCTCAAAGATTTCACGAAGATTTCAATGATTTCCCAAAGATTTCGAATAGATTTTAAAGATTTCAGAAAGACTTCTATTATTTCACAAGGATTTCAGATAGATTTCAAAGATTGAACAATCATTTCAATGATTTCACAAAGATTTCAAAGATTTTTTTAGAATTTACACAAATTTAACGAAGATTTTACAAATATTTCGCAAAGATTTCCGATAGATTTCAGATAGATTTCAATGATTTCACAAATATTGGTGAATATTTCCAAAATATTTCAAATATTTCGCAAACATTTTTTAAGAATTCTCCAAGATTTTACAAAGATGTAAAAGATCTCAATGATTTCTGAAAGAGTTCACTAAAGGTTTAAATAATTAAATATTTCACAAAGATTTCGGATAGATTACAAAGAGATCAAGATTTCAATGATTTCCTAAAGATTAAACAAATTTCACAAATATTACCAAATATTAAAAATATTTCGCAGATTTCACAGAGGTTTCAAAAAAGTTGCAATGATATCTCAAAGATTTTTAAAAGATTTTACAAAGATTTCAAATATTTCGCAAAGATTTCGTTTAGATTTAAAAGATTTCAGAAAGACCTCTATTATTTCACAAAGGTTCCAGATAGATTTCAAAGATTGAACAAAGCAAGAAAGAATTGAAAGATTTCATTGCCGCCTCGGATCGATTGCATTTTTTCTAAAATCTACCTGAAATCTTTATGAGATAATTGAATTATTTGTGAAATCTTTTTAATCTATCCGAAATATTTGAAATCTTTGGAAAGTCAGTGTAATTTTTCTGAAATCTTTGCGAAATATTTGATAATATTTGTGCAATTATTGAAATTTTAATTAAATCCTTGGGAAATCATTGAAATCTTTGTGCACTCTTTGGAATCTATCACAAATCTTTCTGAAATTTTCGTGAAATCATTGAAATATTTGTGAAATCTTTGCGAAATATTTGATAATTTTGGTGAAATTATTAAAATCTTTGTGAAATCCTTGGGAAATTTTTTTTCAAGCTTTGAAATCTATCTGAAATCTTTGAAAAATATTTGAAATCTTTGCGAAATATTAAAAATATTTTTGAAATATCTGATGATATTTTTGAAAGTATTGAAATCCTTGTGCAGTCTGTGAAATCTATCTGAAATATTTTTTATCTATCCTAAATCTTTACGAAATATTTGAAATATTTGGGTAATCATTGATATCTTTGGAAATCTTTGCTAATTATTTGAAATATTTGGTAATATTTGTGAAATTATTGAAATTTTTGGGAAATCATTGAAGTCTTTGTGAAATCTCTTTAATCTATCCGAAATCTTTGCGAAATATTTATGAAATCTTTAAGAAACCATTGAAATCTTCGTGCAATCTTTAAAATCTTTGTGAAATCTTTGCGAAATACTTAAAAATATTTTTAAAATGTCTGATAATATTTGTGAAATTATTGAAATCCTTGAAATCTATCTAAAATTGTTGTGAAATAATTAAAATTTGTGTGCACCCTTTGAAATTTATCCAAAATCTTTGAGGAATATTTGAGGAATTTTTTAAATCTTTGAGAAATCATTGAAATCTTTGTGCACTCTTGGAAATATATCTAAAATCTTTTCGAAATATTTGAAATCTTTGTGAAATCTTAAGGAAATCTTTGCGAAATATTTTAAATATTTTAAAAATATTTGATAATATTTGTGGAATTATTGAGATCTTTGGGGAAGCATTGAAGTCTTTGTGAAATCTTTTTAAATCTATCCGAAATCTTCGCAGAATAATTAAAATCTTTGGGAAATCTTTATGCGCTCTTTGAAATCTATCGGAAATCTTTGGGAAATTATTAAAATCTTTGTGCAATATTTCTGAAATCTTTGGCAGTCTGCAAAATATTTGGTAATATTTGTGAAAGTGAAATATTTGGAAAATCATTGAGATCATTGTGAAATCTTTGGCAATATGAATTTTATACCTGTATTTATTATTTACTATTTATTGTTTATTATTTATGATTTATGGTTCATAAAAAAAATAGCGTTAGAGAAATAATTGAATTTTTAACGAAAAAAATACAGTCTTAACGAAAAAATGTAATAGTTGATATTTTAACCAAAAAATAATTTTCATTTTAATTAAATGTCTATGCCCCTGCCCCCAACTAGAAAAAAAGGCTCCGCCATTTCTACCTCTGAAGTGAGTATTTAAAACACATTTCTATGAATTTCAGTCGATGGAGGACACAGAGCCGTAATCTTCGACAGATTCGTCGGTATAAAAAACCAGGTTGTAGGCGAGGGAACTCACTTCTTCATTCCATGGATCCAGAAGCCAATTATATTCGACATCCGCTCCCGGCCTAGAAATATCCCCGTCGTAACCGGAAGTAAAGATCTTCAGAATGTAAATATCACCATTCGTATTTTATTCAGGCCCGTTCCTGACTCGTTGCCCAAGATTTACACGATACTTGGCGTCGATTATGATGAGCGAGTTTTGCCTTCGATCACGACTGAAGTTCTGAAAGCTGTCGTGGCACAATTTGATGCTGGGGAGTTGATCACACAGCGAGAACTTGTGTCTCAAAAAATCAACGAAGAACTGACGGAGCGTGCCTCACAGTTCGGATTAATCCTGGATGATATTTCCATTGTAAGTTTCGTTTTCTGCTTATTATATTTCAAGGAAAGGATTTTTTTATTTCAGGATGGCCACTGGATATTTCACAGCCTTTTTTCTCATTTTTTTTCTCCTAAATGGTTCATTGGGTTACGGATTTATTTACGGTTTATGGATCTTAGATTTTTCAGATTATCTCAGTTTACTCTAATTAAATTATAAATTATTATTGTTCAAGAGTACTTATTTTGGTTGACATTAGTTATTAGTTCTCATCCATCCAAAAAGTTTTTATTTCAATAAGAAACTAAGAATATACTTTAAGATACTTAATATTAGTAAACTTATTTGTTTACGTGCAATTATCATTTAATGAACTTGAATTTTAAAGAATGTAACGTTCCTTCAGTCTGATTTTGTACATTTTTAAGTATATCTATACTTTATGAGAGAAAGATTTTTTTTCCATCATGAGAAAAATCTTTTGAATTTTTTGCTCTGAGATTGTTTTCGCTGATTTAAATTTGATAATCGAATTGATGATATTTCAAACGTAGAGAAACTATCATTTTTTCAATTTAAAAAAATGGATTTATCACGTTTAATTTGCTTACTCATTTAGCCTGACTTGGAAGAGGAAATTTCAAAAAATAATTATCGTTTTTATTTTATGACAGGAAGTTTCCGCAAAGAAAGATAATTTCACTTGGAACTGGGAATTTTTGACTTTGAACGGGAATTTTTAAATGAATTTTAATTCGGATTTTGAAGAATGGAATTTTAAAAAATACGTGTTTCAGGTGAGAATTCGTCACAATTTGAAATTTCCCTCTTCCAAATTTGTTTGTTTCAAATTTCTTCCAAATTTTGTTTGTTACATTGTTCGTTCCGAATTCATCTTTTTTTAGTTAGAAATTCAACTACTTGGTTAAAAGTAAAACTTTTTTGTTAACAATTAATTTTTTTGGTTGAAGAGATATCATTTTAATTTAAAATTCATCTCTAATTGAAAATGTAACTACTTTGTTGAAAATCAACTCTTTCAACTAAAAATTTAACTATTCCACTAGAAAATTGAACTATTTTGCTGAAAATCCGTTTTGTTGTTGTTAAGAATTAGATTTTTAACAGAAAACTGAACTATTATATTGTTCGTTGAATTAAAAAAAAAAATGTTGGGTGAAAATTCAACTATTTGGTTGATAATTGATATTTTTTATTTAAAAATTAAACTATTTGTTTGAAAATTTATGTACTTTGTGAAAAATTCGTCTTTTTTTATAAAAAATTCATCTTTTTGTTGTAAAATTCAACTATTCCAGTTAAAGGTTCATCATTTTAGTTTGATTCTTTTTTCTTTGGATGAAAAGGAATTTTTTTAATCCAAAATTTAACTATTTTGTCGAAAATTTAACTATTTTTTTGAAAATTTGTTTCTTTTAGTTAAAAATTTATCTCTGTTTTAACATTCATTTTTTGACTAAAAATTTAACTATTCAATTTTTGGTTGAAAAATGACCTTTTTTAGTTGAAAATTCATCTCTGGTCAAAAATTCAACTATTCCAGTTAAAGATTTACAATTTTAATTAAAAATTCATCACTTTGTTTGAAAATGTACGTTTTTTCTTGAAAATTAGTTTTTTTTTTTAAGTTAGCTTTTTCGTGAAAATATATTTTTTTTAAATTAATTTTTTCAACTAAAAGTTTAATTATTCCATTTTTTGTCAAAAATTTATATTTTTTTAGTGCAAAATTTAAATATTTGTTTCAAAATTCATTTATTTTTCAATTCTTTGCTCTGTTGTGTTGATGGATGTTTAGAATGAACGTGATGAATTAAAATAAATTAAAATAAAAAACGAGGAATTGAATAAACGTAAATTGTAAAGAAAATGAAGTAATTTACTAGGAACTCAATCGGGTAACTCAAAATGAAATTCAATATTCCGAAAATTTGAATCTGGCAGTCGTTTCGTGATGGTAATCGAGCGTATTTGTTATTCATAGACAAGCCTGCGACTTTACGCTTCTCGCGATAAATCACCGTTACGCTGTCTTGCCGTTCGCGCACGCTGCCGAATCAACGAGGCATTTAAATCAGATGTTTTTACGACCACGATAATGGCTCGCCTATTCTCAATGACAGTGCCACTGTTTCTTATCAAATCACACCAAATTCTCCGAAATAAGATAGGTTTTTTTTCTTTTTTTTTCGTAGAATTTAGTAAATTAACTTTTTGAGGAATTTTTTAAAAAGCGAAAAAACATTCTGTAAAATCGAAATGACTGTTTATAGATAAAACAAATGTCCACTCCCGAGCAGATGTGTTGTTGAGTTGAGGCCAAAAAAGTTTGATCAAAAAAAAGTTGCCAGGGTTCGAGGAAATGGATGTGGAATTTGACAATCTCAGAGTGACACTCATCTAAACTTGGACCAGGCTTGTCTGCGGATTGCGATAAAAAAATTCAATTTTCAGTTTACAAATAAAATAATGCTTTCGGAACTAAAGTTAAAAAAATTTAATATTTAAAAAACAATTTAAAACATAAATAAAAAATCTTGTACATAAATAATAATGCTGAAAGCTCCCAAATTTTAAAAAAGCCTTTTCAGAAGCAAAGCAAATCAAGCAACTTAAAATTAATCAAAACGAAAAATCAAGGAATAAGAAATTAAGTTTACATTATATAATTGCTTAAAAAAATGTATTTTGTATAAATTGTGCAAAGAATAAATAAATAGATAATTTAACAAGCAACATTTTTAATTTAGGAAAAATTTTACTTGCTTATTTATTTATTTTTGTATAATTTGCATAATATTATTATTTATTATTTATTATCATAATATTTATTATTATTTGCAAGGTTTTTTTTTTAAGGATAACCTTATAGAGGCGAAGCACGTTTTCTAAGTCCTTAAACGTTTTTTTTTTTCTGCAAATAGCTATACTACCTCGCGCCGTTTTCATGAGCTAGTTTGTGTCTTCTTTTTCATTTACAGAGACGTAAACGTCACGACATTGGCCTCTTACGCTCGCATGTAATAATTTTTTTCCTTCTACGAAACACAACTTGCTTTTTGTCGTACACGAGTCGACAAGACATTTAAATTACACTTTTCAACGGCACCGATGCGCTTCGTTTCCTCGAAAATGTGACGGTTGCAACTTAAAATTAAAAAAAAAAATATAATTAATTTTTATTTACTCAATATCTTTTCTCTGTGTGCTTTTTTATATTTTTTAAACAATTTCAGACTTGCTAGACTTTTTCAATTTCAAAAATTTATTTCCTAGAATTTTTTTTAGGAAGCGCCTGATGATCCCAGTAGACAAAAAATTTTGAAAAAATCCAAGCTGGCGTACAATTAAAAATTCTAAAAATAACTGCTTTCTGCATTTTTCAATGAAATATTTCTAAAAATTATTACAAAAAGAATTTCATCCTTAGATATCATCCGATTATATTAGAATGTCCAAATTTTGAGAAAATCCAAGATGGCGGCTGATTACAAGTTCAAAAATATTTCAATTCTGCAGTTTTTAATGAAATATTTTCAAACATTGTTGAAAAAAAGAAGTTTGACTAGAAACAGTCCGATGGTACCAGAAAGTCAAAATTAAAAAAAAATCCAAGATGGCGGCTGATTAAATATTCCAAAAATATTTCCATTTTGCAGTTTTTAATGAAATATTTTTAAAAAATGTTTAAAAAAAAGAAGTTTGACTTTAAAAATAGTCCGATGGTACCAGAAAGTCCTAATTAAAAAAAATCCAAGATGGCGGCGGGTCAAATATTCCCAGAATAGTTGTTTTCTGCAATTTCCAATTAAATCATACAAATTTAACTAGAAACAGAAGGTTTTTTTTTAGAATGTATTCCAAATTTGTTGAAATTTCTCAAGAAAATTATTTTTTAAATTTTATCTGCTGGAATTTCAATCCTAAGAATGATTGAACATTGTAAAAATTGTTAATAAATTATTTTGAAGTGAATGGTGAACAAGAAAATTCTGAATTTTGAATAAATCCAAAATGGTAGCCAATTAAATATTCCAAAATTAGCTCATTTTTGCACTTTTCAATCAAATTTTTTAGAAATATTTCTATACAAAGAAGTGTGGCTTTGCATCTGATGGTCCCAGAAGTCATAAATTAAAAAAATTCAAGATGGCGAACAATAAAAAATTCTAAAAATAGCTGCATTCAGCAGTTTTTAATTAAATATTTTTAAACTTTGTCACAAAAAGAAGTTTGTCTTTAGAAATTACGCAATGATCCCAGAATTTCAAAATTTTGAAATAAATCCAAGATGGCGGCCAATTAAATATTTCAGAAGTAGCTCATTTCTGCATTTTTGTTAATAAATAGTTTAAAAAATTGCGAGAAATAGAAGTTTGACTTTATAAATCATTCGATGTTTCCAGAAGTCCAAAATTTTGAAAAAATCCAAGATGGCGGTGAGTCGAATTTTCAAAATTCTTTTACTTTTATAATTTTTAATGAAGTCCCAAACTGTAAAAATCTACAATTAATGTTTCTTCGAAACTTTTTTTATCCCACTCGAATAATGGGATTTTTGTCACGTTTCTTTGAAATAAAATAATTATTAATTAAGAGTGATTTAAAAATTCGAAATTTTGATAAAATCCAAGATGTTAGCTAATTAAGTATTTTAAGTAATTAAGTTTTTAATTAAATATTATAAAGCTTTGTTACAAAAAAAAGTTTGTCTTCAAAAATCATCCGATGATTCGAGAAGTTAAAATTTTTGAAAGAAATCCAAGATGGCGACCAATTAGATATTTTAAATGTAGCTCATTTCTGCAGTTTTCAGTAAAATAATTTAAAATTTAACTAGAAACAGAATTTTTTTTAAATTATTCCAGATTTGTTGAAATTTCTCAAGAAAATGATTTTGTACATTTTATCTGCTAGAATTTCAATTATAAAAATCTGCAATTAATGTTTCTTCGAAACTTTTTTATCCCATTGAGATAAGATAAAAGATAAGAGGAATTCGGTAACGTTTCTTCGAAATAAAATAGTTATTTAGTAAGAATGATTAAACTTTCTAAAAAAAATCTGATAAATTATTGTGATATGAATGGTGATAGGAGAATTCAAATTTTGAAAAAATCCAAGTTGGTGGTCAATTTAATATTTCAAAACTAGCTCCTTTCTGCAGTTTTCAATTAATTTCTTTTTAGAAAAATAAGTAAATTTTGAATTTTTTTCCACGAAATATTTTTAAACTTCCCAAGGAAATTATTCAAACTCTTATCTCCTAAAATTCCAGTTGTAATTCTGCAATTAAGGCTTCTTCGAAACTTTTTTATCCCATTCGGATAAGAGGATTTTTTGTCTCATTTCTTCGAAAAGTCTCTTTAAAATCCGTGAAATATCGATCAGTTTCGCGAATAAATTAGCGATCCGATTGGCCCGTTTAATCGACGAAAATGAGAACCGAAATTCGGTGGAAGTCAATCACTGACCTACGTGCATCATATTCTTATCAGAAATGAATGATTAAATTCTTCAGTACGTTCGCGAAACTCGATATTACAGTTTCGAATTACGAACTTCTCTGTATTTTTTTTATTTTTTTTTTTTTATCAACGATGACCTCGAATAATTTTTTTGTCAGATGTAATTCCGGAGAAAATTATCTTGTCGGTAGCAGATGCGTGCGTGTAAATGCTGATTCACGATAGTATATTATAATTATATATATATATATGTCCGCTAATGCCACTATTTTCTATACTTCTCCTTACAAAATATTTTCGAACTTCTTCGCTAATTTTCTACTAGAAAGATGAGTTTTCAACAAAATACGTACATTTTTAACCAAAAACTTTATTTTTCTACCAAAAAGTTTAATTTTCTACCAAAAAAGAGGAATTTTCAACAAATTACGTAAATTTTCGTTTCTAAAATTTTTTAAATAAATATTTGAATTTTTAAACTAAAAAAGATCCATTTTTAACCAAAAATGAATTCAAACTTTGATTGAGAATTAATTTCCAATAAAAATATTATTTTTCTACAAAAGAGTTTCATTTTATACCAATTAGTTGAATTTTATACTAAATTCATGACTTCTAAGCCAAAAAGACGAATTTTTTATTTTTTAAATATTCAATTTTCAAGCCGAGAATATGAATTTTCGAAAACAAACTTAATTTACAATCAGTTAAATTTTCAACAAAGTAGTTAAATTTTTAGTTGAATTTTCAACGAAAAATGTAATAGATATTTCAACAAAAAAGATTCTAATTTAAACTAAAAAAACAGATTTAAACAACGGAGACGAATTTTTCAACAAAATTCTTGAATCCTTAACTAAAACAGATTAATTTTCAATCAAGTAGTTGCATGTTTAATCGAAAAATTGATTTTCTACCAAAAAAGAATTTTTTAAAAGCTACGTCAATTCCTAACCAAGTTGTCTAATTTTCGACAAAACATTTGAGTTTCTTACCCGAAAATATGAATTTTCAACAAAAAAGTTAATTTGCAACCAATCGGTTGAAATTTCAACAAATTACTTACATTTTCAGTTTAAAAAAATTATTTTTAACCAAATAAAACACGAATTTTCAACTAAAATTATGAATCTTCAACAACAAAAATTAACTTTTAAAAAAGTAGTTAAACTTTCAACCGAGGAGTTGATATTTGAATAAAAAGTATTTTAATTTAATTTAAAAAACAGTTGGTTTTAACCAACAAAGAAGAATTTTCAACAAAATACTTGAATGCTCAACTAAAAAATATTAATTTTCAACCAAACAGTTGCATATTTAACCAAGAAATTTATTTTTTACCAAAAAAGGTTAATTTTCTAAAAAAAAAAACAGTTGAATTTTCACCTCAGAAATATGAATTTTCAATTTAAAAAAGTTAATTTTGAACCGGAACCGATTAATCTTTAATCAGACAGTTACATATTTAACAAAAAAAGATTAAATTTTTACGGAAAAAGATTTTCAATAGATTTTAAATTAAAAAAATATTTTAGTCAAAAAAAAAAAAAAAATTTCAATCAAATTGTTGAAATCAATCCAAGAATATTAATTTCCAACGAAGAAGTTGAATTTTCTACCAAGAAGTATGACTTTAACAAAATTATTGAAATTTCAACAAAATAATTTTGAACCAAATAATAACATTTTTAAATAGAAAAGATGAATTCTCCACGAAAAATTTAACAGTAGACTTTTCATCCGAGAAGAATGAGCTTTTATTCAAAACTAGTTGAATTTTCTACCAAGAAGTATGACTTTTTAACAAATTGTTGAAATTTTAACAAAATAATTTAATTTTGAACCAAATAATAAAATTTGTAAATAAAAAAACTTCTCCACGAAAAATTTAATAGTAGACTTTTCAACCGAGAAGAATGAACTTTCATCCAAAAATAAAGTTGGATTTTCTTATTGGGATATAAAAAAAAGAGAAAGACTATAAATAAATAAGAATTTTGATAATTTATAGACCAAGGAATAACATTTTCAGGGTGGCCACTCAACCAGGAGAACCGGGAGAAAACCGGGATGAAGCCGGGAGAAAAATATTACACCGGGAGATTTCCCTTATTTCATAATTCGCGCATTTTGTAAGTTTTAAGTAAAAATGATTTTTTTTTTTTATTATTTTGAGAGAGAGAGAGAAATCACATTTTTAGTAAAAAAATCTATGCAGTCTTTTTGAATATCACTTGATACTGGATTATATGATACTTATCAATAATATATTTATCGTCTTTAAAATTTCTATAATTTTAATTTAAATGCCATTACCCCCTGGAAGGATCGCTCCTTAGTTCAAGTCCCACTGACTAGAGTCCGTCAGTTCCCCAGAGTAGCTACACCTCGCGATGCAGCCTCTCTGGTTCACATATCCAGATCTACAGCCCTATGAGACCCATAAGCCCTCCCATCAACTAAAAGGTCCCGCGATCCGTAAGGAGAGAAGTGAAAAGATTATAAGACAACAATTTTTTTGCACGCCTAGCACAACACAGCACAACTGGAAAAGTTTTTTTTTTTAATTTTCGCTCCAAATTTGATTTTGTTGAAAAATTGTTTACGGTACGATTGAGCACAAACCTAGCACCATTTGGCACAACTTTTGTTTCTTTTTACGAAAAAAAAAAAACAAAATAGCCGAGCTCGCCTCCAAAAATATTGTTTTGTATTCTGTCTCACATTTTGATTTTTTCAACTACAAAAATTTGCAGCACAATTCAGCACAACTTTTGTTTGTTCGAAAAAACAAAATGGCGGTGCCAACTCCTTGGACATGACGCAAGCCTCATGAAGTTTAACACGTGTATAACATAAGAAAAAAAGACGTTTTTGTAAATTTGATTCAGAATCGTCAATATTAGCTGAACTGAGTTGAAACTCAACATTTCTCTTCATAATTGGCCGTAGAATATTGATAAAATATCACTTTTTGAAAGCGGAATCATTGATGCAGCTTTTCCAGATGCGTGTCAGTCGCGGACTATTCTCCAGGGATGATCCCGAAGCAATAACCCCTAAGCGAAGGCGTAACAACCGTGCCGAAAGCTGAATGGCACCTGGGTGAGGTATCCTAAACGGTGTCTCTGGGATACCGAGCAACCTCTCAGAGTATGCAGCCTTATCTTTGCATGCGGGGCACTACAAGGACGGCCCAACCCTTCCCCTAGCTGCTCATGGGAACAACAATAACACCATCAATCCACCAATAAGTTGTAGATGCGGTTCACGATCGAAGGCGCAGAGCACCCGAAAATCGGTCGGCAAACAGTGCCGGTCATCCTAGAGTTCGGGGTGCTGCAAATAATAATTTTAATGGAAACACGACGACGAACCGGCACTAGACTGCTACGATTCCAGCATCATCCCTGTTCGCGGAGGCTTTAAGGCTCGTATGCACACTCTGTGGTGCCAAAAACATCCAGAGCTTCAGCACGTTTCGCATCAGTCTTTGCGAAATCAACACGCCTACCTTTTAAAAAATGGATATGAACGCGAAGCGCTTCCCCAACCACTGCTTGAACAAGCTGCAGACGAAGAAGAGGAAGCGACATTAAGACCAACCGCGGAAAGCAGACACTTTCTGAGAGATGATAGCGGTTTCAGGACAAGGAGGAACATTGACATACAGGTTCCTCTTAAGCCCCAAGATCTGAGTGAAGTGAATGCCTCCCTTTGTGAGGATATCTTGAAGGAGTCCGGCCTCTGGACCATGAATTGTTCACTTTATGGTGATACGAGAGCATTGGCTGATACAAATCGAAGGCTGAAACCCATGATGAATCAAAAGACCAACAGACGCTTGTATCAACTGAACAAGAAGATTGGAAGTGCGAATAGATTTTCAGAATAAGATAAATGAACTCACAGATGTGACAATTTGGGAGGCGCTTAGAAGCAATAAAGATATAGATAGCGCTTGGACTGTGTTACGGGATATTATTGTTAAAACTGCGACTGAAGTATTTGGTACGGCGGTTGTAGGAAGAAAATCTGGCGATGCATAGTGGAATGATGAAATTGAGGCAGCCAAAGAAGAAAAGAAAGAAGCGTACAAGAGAACGTTGAACATCACAGATGCTAGCGATAAGGAGAGAAATAGACTTAAAAATTATTACAGACACAAAAAGAGGAAAATTGAACGACTAGTCAAGGAAAGTGAAGAAAACGACTTTGAAGGAACCATGAAATTATTATTTAAAGAGATGAAGGAAACTAAAAGTACAAGGTTTGTCAGCATGAGAAACTGCAAAAGTGAAATTCTATATGATACAGACGGGATAGTAGACGCTTTAAAAGACTCTTTTAAAGAATTATCAGAAGGTGAAGATATAGGACAACATAACTGCGACATAGAACAAAATGCATTAGAAAACCCAAATGAAAAAGTTTGTGTCACTGAGGTTAGAAATATAATTAAGAGCTTAAAAAACGGCAAAGCTGCTGGTGTAGACATTATTAGGGTTGAAATTCTTAAATGCGGTGGCAAATACATACCTCACAGGTTGTACGAATTGATAAATTTATGTATCGAGACTGGAGAAGTACGTTTGGAACAGCGATTTGAAAAATATTTGCTGCACTTTGCTTGCAGACATTATATCCCTGAAATAATGCTCGAAAGTGTATGCAAAAAAACCCTTGGTCCGAAAACTGGACCAGACACTCTAGGACCAATGCGCCATTAAAAAAAATTTGGATGTTTTGTGATCAGTAGTCGTTAACAACCATCATAGCCGAAGCCATTAGGGAATTGTGCCTTTTTATAATCAAAATTCACAACCGATCTTGGTTTAAGGCTCCTTTGCCGGTTGCTGCGGCATACAATGACTTACATCCGTCCGTCAGTGCCAAAATATCAAAAGTCGCTTGTGAAAAGTTTGAAGGACACTTGTGGTATCTCTCAGAGGAAATTGTGGCCATGGCATTCTTTGATTCTAGAATCTCACTCGAACAGAAAAGGGCAATAGTGGCTGCAATAAAAGCGCGAGAAGGCTCAGACGAACCCGCAAAACATCTTTTAGATCAAAATCTGATCAATTTTGCGAAGAATGATATTGAATATTTTGTTACTTCAAAAGCTCTTCGATTTTTGATTATTATGCAATTGGATTCGTCATTCCTAAACACAGACCCTGCTCCCCTGATTGTTAACAACCACTAAATTGAGGCTTTCGCGTCGTTAGTACATTAAAAGTTTTAAACGACGCTGTAGAAAGAGCCGTGGCTTTAATGAAACGGTTCAACCGGTCGTTGACTGACCGGGGACTGAATCGGGAAAAAATCTTACAAACTTCACTTCTTGTCTGTAAGCTTGATGTTTTCTCTAAAATTGATTTCTTTTTAGAAGAATTAAGAAATTGTTTCGTTCCTTAAATTAATTATGAACTTCGTAGTTATATATGCATTATTATTAATTTCAAAAAAATAATATTGGTAAATTGAATTCCATGAATTCCTTGAATTTCTTGACTTCCATGAATTCCTTGAATTCCACGAATTCCTTGAATTCCATGAATACGCGCGCTCATCCCGCTACCTTGCTGAAGCGTGACGTGATGCTTGGAGCGCGACGTGATGATTCGTATGGATTCATTCCTCCTGTTGAAATGTCGTACTTCGCCCTAAGAAGTTTCACTTCAAAAAATTCACAATTCAAATAATTAATAATTCAAAAACAATGCAAAACTATGTTAAGTGATGATTACTTTAAATTATATTTATTATATTCAGATACTTTAACTGTCGATTATTACACAATCCGCTAGCAGCTCATGAACTGTCTAGTCTAGAAATCAAAACTGTCTAGAAATGTCTGATTACACTAAGTGGCTACGAAATATACAATATTGGTATGTAATGATGTTGATAAATAAAATAATTATACTTGATTTGTTTGGTTATCAATGTTTTATTCCTTAAATCCTTGTATCTGATTTATTCTTGAATAAATTTTGTTGAACCGCCTGGAATGTGTGGGATTCACGGGCTATGAGGAATATTTGTGGATTTTGAGAAATTTTTCGAATGTATGTTATTTTATTCCTTTTCTTTTAATATTGGCCATGTAGGGAACTCGTTCAATCGGTACTGGTTGATTTCCGTGTTGCCTTTGATCGATTATGCGTTTCTTACGGACGAGAATGTCTAGCTTTTCTTCGCAAGTAGGATGAAAAATATAATTATTATGATTATTAAGATAATAATAATATTCAGGAGATGTCACTCACCAATATTTTCTTTTCATAGAGTCCTAATTCCTTGAGGCAAAAGGAAAAAAAGAATGAAGAAACTAAAATAAAATTGTTTGCTCTGTTTTCACTAGTAGTTAAATTTAAATGAATTGTGCAGATGTTTTGATTTGATGGCAATGAACGAAAATTTCGTCTTTTATGACGCAAATCTGTTTGCCTCTGTTGAAATACGTTTGCAGAAATAGAAACTATAAAGGAAGCGATATGTTTAAATGAAATGTACTGTTTACTCAACTGGCAATTTTTTTATTGTTGTTTGCCACCTATAGAGTGTTGAATCGTGAAACGTGTAAGTGTTTTATCTGATAATAAGAATGTATGTGATAACTACACACTGTTAAAAATTTTTTTGATTTTACCACACTTTTACTATACAAGTTTAAGGCTAAATTTCAATGCCGGTATTGGAAGGTGAAATTGCAATAACTTTATTGCCATTCAAAAAAATGCTCGCCAGTTACCATTCAAATATTGCGATTTCACTTAATACGAGTGTAAGGAAAAATTGCAATACCGGTATTAGGAGGTGAAATTGCAATAAGTTTACTGCCGTTTCGAAAACTACGCGCCAGTTACCATTCAAATATTACAATTTCACGTAACAATAGCGTATTGGAATTTGTTCTTACACTCACTTTAATCCATCTAGCGGGTGATTTATCCTCTCTATTTAAGTAAGATGAGAATTGTGCCTTGCTAACCTAGTGGTAACACAGTCGATTTATAGCTTGGCGATCAGGGTTCGATTCTCCGTGCGTGTGAGTTTGAATTTTTTTAAACTTTCTTCCGCAACATTGCACTGCACGTGTAGCAATATTACAATACATAGATGGCAATATTACAATGCATGTGTGGCAACATTATAATACCCTATTTGAAAACTACATTATCATGTATTGAAACATTACTTTACGTTTCCGAAAAAAACTTCCAACACATTTAATGTAAAGTTCCAATAGAAAATTTTTTACATTGATGTGTTAAAAAGAAAAAAATACAATCCCCATAAGTACTGACAAAGATATTTATCTTTGGTATTGTGAGAAGTAGCTATGAGAATTCTAGATCACCACTACATAGTTTCACATGCCACCGACAGATGGCGCCAACGGTCAGTTAGTGTTGCGAATGAAGCTGGTCGATCCGGTAGAGCTCCTCTGCTCCAGCAGGGTTCTGCTAATAAGGCACTGAAGTGCGACTCGTGCACTGCGCGTGTGAATTCAAACGGAGAAACCAACTTTCGCGATATGAGGAAGGAAAGAAAAGAAGGATCACCATTTGAGAATATAGGGAAAACCAAAGAATTGAAAACAATTACAGTAAATTTAAATTTAAAGCTTTTTCGGGTTTCTATCGTGTGCAAAACTACGAAACTTGCCGACGTTTCGTGAACATTGCAGTTGCAGGTCAGCCCTGAAGAAGTGAACTGCAATGTTCACGAAACGTCGGCAAGTTTCGTAGTTTTGCACACGATTGAAACCCGAAAAAGCTTTAAATTTAAATTTATCATTTCTAGCAGTGTACAGACCTGAGATCCATATTAGTGCAAAACTCAAATATCAAGCTAAATGCCTTCGAAATTGAACAATTAAATTTTTCAGCGCAATGTTTCCCTAGTAACTTACAATAAGAAGAGCCAATCAGTAGTAAATTCACCACAAAACCAAAACTTTTGCCTCCCTCCAGACCTTGGCTTTGCTTGCATAATGAATTCATAATGCCGTTTCACTGGAGAAAAAGAAAGTTGCAGAACCTGGAACACGGTTCAATAATAATGATGCATACTGTCTTCCTCGGAGCCTCCGGGTAGGATGTAATTGCCTCTCGATATACGCCGATACTCTATACCTGAGGATGTTCCTCCTTCGTTCTCGAACTTAGTTTCGAAACTCGTCGCCGAAGAAAAATTCCCCGTGAAATTAAATATCCGCTCGGGGAACGGGAGCACCTGCCGCCCCGTGGAAACGGGGAACAATAAAAAATCAAAATGGAAAACAAAGGAAAGGGTGGGGGATCGTATTATAAAGTTTTTTAATCGATAGACGACGAAGACCCAGCGCTCTTCTGGGGAATTGAGAATTCCGGAATTTCCCTGGCGAGGGGTCGCGAAATCGAGCGATCGGGCGAAAAATCCGACGCGGCTTACCGAACCGGGTAATAATGAATTTATAATTTACATGAAAGCTTCCTTTTCCTATTGCGGAAGATTGGTTGTGGTCTTACCACCTCGAAAAATGTAAAATATTTTTTTAAGAACTGTGAATTTTTTTATAATAGCAGGGTGCACAGTAGGGTGGTCCAAAAATGCATGGGCAATTTTTTTATTTTTTTATTTTTATGGGTACACCCCACAGATTTGTTCGAGTACAGAAAAAAAAAATCCTTTTTTTGCTTAAAAAAAATTATATTTAGAGGTGCCGCAAGTCCCATGAGGTTTAACACGTATTTCCCATAAGAAAAACAGAAGTTTATGTAAATCTTATTCAGAATCCTCAATATTATATCAATCGAGTTGAAACTCAACTTTTCTCTTCACAATTAGCCGTAGAATACGAATAAAATATCAATTTTCAAACATCAACACCATAAGTCTGTTTTATAGGGTCCCAAAGAAGCCCCATAAGGGAAAAAATGAGTTTTGCGGGTTTTTAGCGCTAATTATGATTTTTTTTACAGTTATTTAAATTCAAATTGTTTCTTATACACAAAATACTACTTAGTACTGATAATTATATTTATACATGAATTGTTTAAACAATTTATTATTGTTTCTAGCAATTTTCTCATAGAATGGAGATAGAAAGACGTGATTTTTTCAAAAATATCCCCTTTGTTGTCCAATTTTCAATTAGAGGAAAGTGATAGTTCAATAATGTTAAAAGGATTGATTGTTTAAACAATTTATTATTAATGATAATAATATTCTATTAGGAAAATGGTACATAATTGCAGTTAAAAAAATCACTTCTAGTCACATTTTCAATTAATATAAGTTAAATAATTAATTAGAGTCAAGAAAATTAATTGTTTAAACAATTTGTTATTACTATTTTTAATATTATATTTGAATAATGCTAGAAAGATGCGATTTTTTCTTAAATTTCTGGCTTTTTGTCCAATTTTCAGTTGGAGTGGAGTAATAATGAATTCGTGTTAACAAAATAATTGTGTAAACAATTTATTATCATTGTTAATAATATTATTTTTGCTTAATTGGTAGAATGTTGCGGTTTTTTCTCAAATTTTCAACTGTTTGTCTATTTTTCATTAGGCATGATTTAATAATTAATTAGATTTAGCATAAATAATTGTTTAAATAAATTATTATTGTTTATCACTATCTTCATCTTAATCAGTGCCTGATAGTTGCGGTTTCAGAAATTTTTACCTTTCTGTCCTTTTTTTCATTTATTGAGATAGTAATTAATTAAAGTTAACAAAAAAGTTCTTCAAACAATTTAATATTTAGTATTGTGAAAGTGAGGGTTTTTTCTAAAATCTTTAACATTGCATCGCCTTTTTATTTATGAACAAATAATAAGTCAACCACCACAAAAATGATTCTTTGAATGGTATATTTATTTATATAAAATATTTGCTTTATTTCAGAAAAATATATCCAGAAAAAGGAAAGAGATTATTTCAAATATAGTTTTCTCTAATTTTTATTTATTGATTTTTAGTAATCAAGCAGGCGAAGCAACGTGAAATATTTTGGAGAAAACCGCCATTTTCCAGCACTTATCTAAGAAAAGAAAGTTATAAACAATATATAATGGTTTGAACAACTTTTTTGTTAACTTTAATTAATTATTACCTCACTAAGTGAAAAAAGGACAAACGAGTAAACATTCCAAAAAAAACGCAACTATCAGACATTGATATAGATGAAGATAGTCATAAACAATAATAATTTGTTTAAACAATTATTTTTGCTAAATCTAATTGATTATTAAGTCATGCCTAATGAAAAATAAACAAACAGTTGAAAAGTTTAGAAAAAAACGCAACATTCTACCAATTAAGCAAAAATAATATTATAAACAATTATAATAAATTGTTTAAACAATATTTTTCATAACACGAATTCATTATTACTTCACTCCAATTGCAAATTGGACAAAAAGCCAGAAATTTCAGAAAAAACCGCATCTTTCTAGCATCATTCGAATATAATATTAATAATAGTAATAACAAATTGTTTAAACAATTAATTTTCTTGGCTCTAGTTAATTATTCAACTTATCTTAATTGAAAATTTGACTACAAGTGAATTTTTTTTAACTGCAATTTTGTAGCATTTTTCTAAGAGAATATTATTAACATTAATAATAAATTGTATAAACAATCACTTCTGTTAACATTGATGAACTTATGGTTTTGGCATTTAAAAAGTGATATTTTATTCGTATTCTATAGCTAATTGTGAAGAGAAGTGTTGAGTTTCAACTCGATTGTGATTAGATTGAGGATTCTGAATAAGATTTAAAAAAACGTCTTTTTTTCTTATGAGAAATACGTGTTAAACTTCATGGGGCTGCGGCACCCCTAAATATAATTTTTTTCAAAACAAAAAAAATATATTTATTTTTATGTGGATTCGAAGAAATTTCTGGGTTGTCCCAATAAAAATTCGGAAAAAAATTGTTTGAACCACCCTAGTGCAGTCTTCCTTTTTTTTCTTAGTTTTCCCTTTTTTCTAAAAATTCCCCTTTTTCCCCATATTCTCAAAAATCTTCCCCCTTTTCCCTTTTTCTCTTGAATTATACGATATTTGAAAATAAAATATTTGAATCACGCGGAAAATACTCTGAAATTAGTAAGTCTACCCAGTATTGAATAATTAAAGCAATTATAGCATTTAAATTAATTATTTATGAATAACTAAGGTACACGTTTCAAGTGCTCAACCATTAAAAATAAATACTCTTGAAAAAATATATTTGAAGCTGAAAAATTTTAAAGTTTGTTTTGAAAATGTGAAAGTTGGAGACAGAAGTTGTTTTCTAATATAAAATTGGAACACTTATAAAATATATGGTACTTTTCAAATAAGTATTAGAAGGTGAACACTTTTTATACTTACCAAAATTTAGAGGTATACTTTCAAGTATGTTGAAGTAATTCATGAGTCTCATATGGATCTTTAAAGTCTTCAAAATACTTTAAAAAATTCACGAACAAATTTGTTTGTTTGAAAAATCGAATTTTACGAAAAAAATGGTAACTTTTTTAATTGTTAATATTTTAAGCTAAAAATGTATATGGAAAGTCTTTCTCGATCAAAAATTTTTGTGGTTCAAAATGACCCGGTGTGTACTCGAAGGGTTAAAAAATGGAATATTCCAAATTCATCAACTGCAGTGTCAAATGTTCTAACTTGAGCAATTTTTAATTGGAATTTAAGTGCACTGAAGAGTAGGGCGGCGTAAAAATGCTAAAATAAATCAAATCGGTTGAGCTGAGGGGGGGAAAAAACTTTGTGGGTTGGCATTCGACAAAAGTGAAAAAAAAAATTTTCAATCCATAAAATTTAACGATTTGAAATTTCAAATATTTCGTAATGGTTCCAAAATTATGACGAATTTGTTATATTTACAGCTCTTACTACTAAACAATAATAAAAAACTGCGAAATTTAAAAATAAATTTTTTGCTCAATAACAATTTTCTTGAAAATATGCAAAAACATGTTTTTTTGGATTGAGTCATATGCACACATTTTCAAAAAAGTTGAGTATGTCGAATCTGAAATTTATTCAACTTGAACCAAAGAAACATTTTATCTTTTTGGTTTTTCGGAAAAAACTTTTGTCGTGATTTAGGATTTTTAGGGTATCATATTTTTCTGTGATTTTGGAACGTTAGAAACACCACGAGAAAAATTTTATCCACGAATAAAAAATAATAACATGTTTCAGGTTCGAATTAATCAAAAAACATATTTTTTTTATGTTTTCAAAAAATTCCAAATAAGGCCAAATTTTTTTATGTAAATTTAAAAAAGAGAACAGAAGATATTAACCGATTTCAAAATGTTGTTTCTTTTCTTGTTTTGGATGTCGACCCGCAAATTGTCATCCCTCAGCTCAAATGATTCGATTAATTTCAGCATTTTTACTTCTTTCTACTGAAGAGTGTAGTTTTAAATTTACATTGTACGTATTAATTATAATAAGGAAGTAATGACAAATGTTAGAAAGAAATATTTATGGGAACGATGTTAAACTCATCCAAGTTATTTATTTAAATAATTTTTTTTTTTGGACTTTTCTGTATCACTGTGAATGGATTTCTAACGACCTAAGTATATCCAATTATTAAAAATAAATTCTTTAATAGCAGAAATCATTGAAAATTATTTAAAAATATAAAGCTTCTTATAAAAAGATTGTTTTTTCTTTTCGACATGTAAAAATAAATGTTCAATCTTTCCCCTATTTTTCAGGGAAAACCTGAAAATCAGGAAAAGGGCATTAAATTTCATTGGCCAGGGAAAGTCAGAGAATTTCTATAACAGGCTCCTTAAATAACTTTTAAGGATAATCCATTCCTAATTTTATAATTTTAGTTTGAAATGGTTGTTTCCTATTATGAAAAAATTCTATGTGGAAAGTTTTACAAGATTAAGATTCTGGTCAGGGATAATGAAAAGTTCTTCAAAGAGAAATTATAGAATTTTGAAAATGATGTTTACCGGCTCCTGATCATCATATTTTTAGTTAATAATTTTATTATTTGGTTGAAAAGTAAACATTTTTGTTAGAAAATAATTTTTTTTGGTTGTAAACTCTGTTTTTTAAAAACTGTTTTGTTGAAAATTCTTTTTCTTTTCTTGAAACTTGAACTATTTTGGTTGAAAATTCGTATTTTTTGTTTAAAAATTCATTTGTTTTAGTAGAAATTTCATCTTTTTTCTTGATGAAAATTCAACTGTTTCTTTGAAAATTAAACTTTTTTGGTTGAAGATTCAACTGTTTTGTTGACTATTCATCTTTTTTTGGTTGAATTCAACTATTTTTTATTGAAATAAAAATATTTTGTTTGCTTAAAATATCTACTGTTACATTATTTGTTCAAAATTCATCTTTTCTTATTGGAAATTGAACTATTTGGTTGAAAGTTGGTTCAAAACATTTTTTTTTTTTCATTTGAGAATTTATTATTTTCGTTGAAATTTCATCTCTTTGATTAAATTTCGTTTTTTTTTTTCAAAACTAACTTTCCTGACTAAAAATTCAACCGTTCTAGTTGCAGATTCATCTTTTTAGTCGAAAATTCATCTCTTTGGTTGAAAATTCTTTTTTTTTTTTTGCTCAAAATTAATAATTTTGGAATGAAAATTCAACTACTTTGTTAAAAATTTATTGTGCAAATATTCGTCTTCTGACTTGAAAGTTCAGCAATTCGGATGAACTTGTTTTTCTGAATTGACTGAAAAATGTTTATTTCTTAAAAATTCGTCTCTTTGGCTGGAAAATTCATCTATTTTGTTGAAAATTAATTTTTGTACTGAAAATTTAACTTTTCTACTTTTGGTTGAAAATCGAAAGTTTTCATTTTTATTCAATTCATGTATTTTGTTAAAAATTCGTGATTTTAGTTGATAATTCATCTCTTTAGATGAAAATTAGTTTTTTTAGTCTCCTTGTTTGAAAATTCATGTATTTCGTTCAAAATTAATTTTTTTACTGAAAATGTAACTTTTCCATTTTTCGTGGAAAATTTATCTTTTTCATTTTAATTCAATTAATTTATTTTGTAAAATATCGTCTTTTTAGTAGAAAATTAATCTTCTCATCTTTTTTTGATGAAATATCAACTATTACATTTTTTGTTGACAATTCATCTTCCTGTGTTGAAAATTTTACTTTTTAGTTAAAAACTCAAATATGTTCTTGAAAATTAAATTATTTTACTGAAAATTCAACCATGGTTGAAAATTTAACTTTTTTTTTCTTGTCAAAATATTAACTGTTTCATTTTTTGTTGAGAATCCATCATTTTGTTGAAAATTCAACTGTCTTCGAAAAAATTCATCTTTTCGGATTAATAATTGCAGGTTGAAAATTCAACTATTTGGTTAAAAATTCAACAATTTTGTGTCAAATTCATCTCTTTTGCTTTAAGGTTACACTATTAGGTTTTAAATTCAACTGTTTGCTTAAAAATTATTTTTTATTCTTGAAAATTTAACTATTTCGTTGAAAATGCAACAGTTTTAGTTGAAATTTAATCTTGTTTGGTTTGAAAATTCAACAATTCTTTAAAAATAATTCAATAATTCAATAATTCAACTATTTTGTTCGAAATTTAATTATTTTATTGAAAATTCAACTCCGGTTGAAAAATGAACTATTGTGTTGATTTTTTTCGGTACAATATCAATTATTAGATTTTTGTTTGAAAATTTATCATTTTTGTTGAAAATTCAACTGTCTTCTTTAAAATTTGTCTTTTTGGCTTGAAAATTGAACTATTTTCTTGAAAATTCAACTGTTTTTTGTTAAATTTTAACTGTTTTTGATTAAATATTCATCCATTTGGTTGAAAGTTAATATTCGCAGGTTGAAAATTCAACAATCTATTTTGTTAAAAATTCGTCTCTCATGCTTTAAAGTACTTTGGATTGAAAATTCGTTTTTTATGGAAGAAAAATCATCTATCTTTGTTAGAAAAAAATGTTGTTTTTTTTTAATTATAATCTGAAATTGTTTTATTCTGTTTATAAAATATTCTATGGTAAATATTTTACAAGATTAATATTCTGGTCTTTGAATATTGATGATCAGGGAAAATGAAAAATAATTGGTGAGTGCAAACTCAGGGAAAAGTCAGGGAAATTTGAAAATAAAGTATTTCGGGCACCCTGTCATTTAAATTATTTTCTCTTTGCGGGATTTACATTCTCTTTAGGCAAGATATAACCTTTTTTTTTCTTTTGTAGTCTCTGCATCCGACGGATCCTCCAATTTTTGAAGTGAGCCACCTTCTCATAAACGAAACGGTGACGCAGTTAGTGCTCTGGGGCAATTTGGGCATCGTCGTCCTCGAATTACCAAAACGTTGGGGCAAAGAGTCCACTTTTCTGGGAGGAAGGGACGCAATTTCCTGCATGTGAGTACTTCTGATTTCAACTTTGTTACCCTTCACATTTCACCTTCTATCCTACAAACTTTTGATCGCTCAAACTCTATCAGAGTGTCTACAATACGAGAATTGAAGGAAATTCGAGAATTATCCGGGAATTGAACAAAAATCTGGGAATTGTCCTGGATATAATTTTTGAGGCGGTAAGTGCATTTAATTTCCTTAGAATTTATGATTTTCAGGGTTTCGTAGGAAACCCTTATGCAGCCTGCAAAATGGTTGTCCATCCGTTGCCAAGCCTAGCGCAAAAACTATTAGGTCTACCAACTTCATTTGTTTACATGGAGATGCTTGTCCAATGCGAGGAAAAATACTGAGAACCCTGAGTTAAATGCTCATCTTAGCGTTGCTATGCAGAAACATAAAAATCTAGCCATTTTTACTCAAAATAACCCTGTTAGCACTCCTAGCGCAAAAACTATTAGAGCTGAAGTCTTCATTTTTTGCATGGAGATGTGTTTGGCGTGTCTAATGCGAGGAAAAATACTGAAAACTCGGAGTTAAATGCTCGTTTTAGCGTTGCTATGCAAGAACATAGAAGTTTTGCCATTTTTACTCAAAATAACCCTGTTAGCACTCCTAGCGCAAAAACTATTAAGGCTAAGGACTTCATTTTTTGCATGAAGATGTGTTTGGCGTGTCTAGTGCGAGGAAAGATACTGAGAACCCTGATTTGAATGCTCATCGTAGCGTTGCTATGCAAAAACATAGACATTTAGCCATTTTTACTCAAAATAATCCTGTTAGCACCCCTAGCGCAAAAACTATTAGGGCTAAAGACTTCATTTTTTACTTGGAGATGTCTCGCAAGTGTCTAATGCGAGAAAAAATACTGAAAACTCCGAGTTAAATGCTCACCTTAGCGTTGCTATGCAAAAACATAGAAATTTAGCCATTTTTACTCAAAATAACTCTGTTAGCACACCGAGCATAAAAACTATTAAGGCTAACTGCTTGATTTTTTTCATGGACATGTATTTGGGGTGTCTAATGCGAGGAAAAATACTGAGAACCCTGATTTGAATGCTCGTCGTAGCGTTTCTATGCAAAAACATAGAATTTTTGCGATTTTGACTAAAAAAAAAAACCTGTTAGCACCCCTAGCGCAAAAACTGTTAGGGCTAAAGACTTCATTTTTTGCTTGGAAATGTGTTTGGAGTATCTAATGCGAGAAAAAATACTGAAAATTCTGATTTAAATGCTCATCGTAGCGTTGCTATGCAAAAACATAAAAGTCTAGCCATTTTTACTCAAAATAACCCTGTTTGCACACATAGCATAAAAACTATTAGGGCTAACTGCTTGATTTTTTTCATGAATATGTGTTTTGCGTGTATAATAAGAAGATAAATAGTGAGAATCCTGCGCTCAATACTAATCAGAGCGTTGATATGCAAAAACATGACAATTTAGGCCTTTCGATTCAAAAATTCTCATAACAAGCTTAATTTTCAATTCTTTTTTCAGAAAAAAATTAATTAAAAATGATTTTTAATTCATAACTCCATCTAGTCTGAAATAGACTCTAAAAATTGTCTGTTATTTTCTAATGATAATACAGATCCTTTAAAAAACAAGCATACACGATCGGAAATTTTCTGAAAAAGCGAGCACATTTCCTTACAAACTCCTAGGGTCAACTTTAAAAAAATTATTCAGAAAATTAACTTAAAACCAACATACGAAATTGAAAGTTTTGAAGAAAAAAGAAAAATCTTAACCGTATGCGTTGCTACGGAAGCCTTAAGTGAGGGCTTGCCGCCCGCTTCACGAAGTGATTTTTATTATTCCTTTGAGCTACTTTTTTCTCACTTAAAATTGAAATTCTTAAAAATTATTAAAAAATTTAAAAAATATGTTTTTTACATAAATTGTAATATTTCAATCGAGTAAATTACGGATGTCGCAATCCACTATGTGTTGCATGTATGCTTCTATCTTAAGAGGGACCTTATATTTATAAGCGAGAAAAATGCGGAAATTATTCGGAAATTTCGTTTTAGAAAATTTATTAGACACCATGTCTATTACGAAGAATTTATTTTCGAAACGAAATTTAGAATCTAAATCCAAATTTTTATATTTAAGGTATTAATATAAGGCTTCACACTCTTTCCCCTGTTCTTCCCTTTTTTAAAGAAACCCTCTTTTTCCCCCGTTTTCCCTAAATATGAACGATTGCCCAAAAAATTAATTTTTTTTTATAGTCTGGGATCCTCTTTTCACCTGCAAAGTTACACAAAAATCGGCGTCGTACACAACCTAACCCCCCTTGTAAGCGCAGGTACGTTGTAGAATCACGTAATGGTCATGTGCAGGATATATTTCAATATTTTGATAGAGTCTGGCAAAATAAATCGGTTTCGCATTTGATGGACGATTTCCGGATAGTTTATAAACCGAACGTCGGTAAAAAATAATTAACCATCTCTCAGTCACTGCAGCCTCGAAATGCTGCGCTCTGATTGGCCCTGCTGTTGGCGCGGTATTTCAAATTGATAAAAAAAAAACAATTGAATTATTCGTTCATTTTGATTTGATTTATGTTCTCTAAAGCAAGTTTTATTATTAATTAAATCGAAGAATCGTAAAAACATAATATTTAAAAATAATTGGCCAAAGTAAATAATATTTACATGAAGCCATTATGTTACTAATTAATTTCTTTAATAACTCTAGGAAATAACAAAATCTCTATTTTAATGAATCTTAGTACTGGCGAGTACTGAGTCAGTACTAATATTTTAATACCGAGATTTTTTTATTTCATAATAAGTTATAAAAAAAAATATTTTCAACCTAATATATTCATGCAAATATTTTTTACTATGAATAATTATTTCTAAATATCAGTCTTGTACAATCATCCGATTTAATCATTAATAAAAATTGCTTCAGAAAATAAAAATGACACCAAAATAAAAGTATTATTTAATTTCTTTTTTTATAAATATGAGATGTCGCACGAATAGCACAGTACAAAACCGTCAAAGCACCAACTTTTCAAAATCGTTTTCTCTCGAAATAAAATTATCTCATGAATGAGACGTTCAAACTTTTTGCCTCTTCTTCCTTCAATTTAATACATTCAATTATTTCAAATATTCCTTCACTTTTATTATGGATCTTTTGAACAGCAGGGTCTTCATAGTATTAACATATAAAAAAAAGCATTTCAAATCCTTTCGTTTACACAATAATATGTCGAAACGTTTAAAGTTTTACGAAGTAATTTTGAACTATTTATAGTTTGATAAATGCAGTTAATCAATGCATTTCTGATGCTTTATATAATGAGAAAAAATTCTGTTATATGCAAGAGAATACAATTATTTTTCGCATAGTTACGAATCCTGGAACGACAAACAAATTGATCAATTTAAAAGTTTTATTTGCTTTAAAAGTATAATTTGGAATTCATGTACGACGGCGGGGTTTCCCGCAGCCCAACCTATGGCCAGTCCGCCACTGATCCAATTTGAGCGTTTTTTAAAAATGAAAGTTAAATTAATTTCAGAAAGATTTGCGAATGCGGATTTTTTAATTTTTGTTGAATTTTTTATATTATAGATGTAATATTTTATACATGTACCTAAAAAATGCTTAGTTAGCAATTTGGAAAAATCCAAAGTAATTGCTAATATGATGAACAATTTTAATAAAAAATAAACATTTTAGTCCTTTCTCGCTCTATAGACTTCGTTCTTTTGACAGAATTAATAACAATCTTTAATTATTAAAATAAATTTGATAAACAAATACAGATTTTTGTAAATTTTCAACCAGCATATTTCCCCTTATAATACTTCATTAACGAACAATAATTTTTTATATTATAAACAATATTATAAACGAATTCATAACTTGACTACTTGCCAACAAATAAATTTAATTTTAATACGACATCGATTGCCAATGAATCAGAAAAAAAACTTTATTTATAAGGAGATTTTGTCAGGCGATAAATTTGTTAATTATTTGAATAAATTCGATAAACAAATACAGACTTTCTTTAATTTCCAACCGTAAGAATTAACTAGTAATACCTAAGCAATATACCTTTCTTATGTTATTTGATGAATCAGGCAAAATTGTTTTGTATTTATAAACAATTTTATTAAAAAATTCGCAATTTCGTCATTTTTGAAAAGTTCAACACCGTTTATTCAACAAATTTAAATGTTACTGTCTGTGATGGCTTTAGCAGCAGTGGAGATTTTCGAATAATTTTTTTTTTATTGTAGCACATTGATAAAATAACATAAGAAATGTGTATAATCAAGTTATTTAGAGTCACTTCCGTTTCGAAGAAACAAAATCTGCCTGTCGAAAATCTGTATTTGTTTATAAAATGTATTAAAACTATTAACAATTATTATTAGGTATTAAAAAATCGTACATACTATTTTTGACAAATTTTTAATCAATTTTGTAAATATAACGAAGTCTTTAAAGCGAGAAATGACTACAATATGTATTTGTTTAATACATTTGTTTATAACATTAATAATTACTTTGGGGTATTCAAAAAATTGTAACCAAGAATTATTTTCACATATATTACGAACAAAAAATTAAAAATAAAGTCTCGAAATTATTTTTAATGTTTTAGTAGCGTTTTCACTCATTAACTTGGTAATAAAGGAATAGACATTTTTCCTTAAATATTTTCACCTGCTAGATATTATTTTTAAGAAGTGTCTTTGCTGCTTTTACGAAGGGGTATATTTAAATATCAATTGTTACAAAACATTGACAAGGTTTTTTTTTTAATTCCAACTTTCTTGTTAAATAAAAAAATCTAAAATCGGCTCTTAAAGGTCTCTTAGAACTGTAGTTAATTTGAATTTTTTTAATTGCTCAAATCGGATCGAAATTGCAAGCTCCAGACTAATTTGTCCACAAAAACCTTTTTTTGTCTCGCTGCGCACAGCCCCAATTTTTCGATTTGAAATCCATTAATACTCTGTTTTCAACGAATTTTCAAAAATTTAAATTTAATCTGTTCAGATATGAACTTTTCCAAACTTGAGATTATTCGAAATTATTTAATTATGAATATGTCTTAACGTCTAGATTTGTAATACCTCAATAAAAAATGCTTTCAAATATAAATAAAATAATATAATACATGAAAATAACCTTACCCGGATGAAAAACTGCATATATAATTTCCTGGTAGAACTTCTACAATGTAATTAATTTCTGAGGTTGGATCAGTCACCAAGAAAACGGCATTGTTGGAACCAAAGTGAAGCTCCACCTACACATGGAGATGAAATAAGTTTATTATTTTAATCAGAACTTTCTTTAAAAATAAATAATGATACAAAATTTATTTTTTATCTCCTGAAGCAGTATATTATACTGAACTCAAAAACTACAAAATCCCCAAACGAAAACTAGTTAAAATTAAACCATTTTGATTTTTACGCCTTCAATATTAATCAATTACAGTATTGACACTTGAAACTGAAAAATTAAAATTTTTTAATTTTTTAAATATTACTTTTGCAAGCACGAAGCATCTTCCTATTTAAATTGACGATTTTTCAGAGGGGCGGGGTGCTCAAATGAAAGCATGCTGAATTAAGTTGAAAAATAAAATTTGCTATGCTACAGTTTTTTTATATCAGCGGTTAAAAATATGAAAAATGAGGTTTGTTTTTATACATCCATGCTGAAAGCATTGATGCATTTGTTTATATCAGTGGTCTGATCACAAGAAAAAAAAGAAAAATAACCATTTTTTTCATTTTAGGTCTTACGTCTACGCATCCCTTACTGGAGGTAGCTTGCCGACTCCCAGAATGATTTTTGCCACTATAAAATGGTAATTTTCTACTTCTAACATCAATGATTAAAAGTGGAAAATTATGGAACATAAACCAAAAGTAGACATACCCGTGCCTGCTCTATCAAATTCTCGACAGTGCAGTCTTCCGCCGGTAATTTAGAAGTAGTCAGCCTCTGTTCTCCATCCAGCAATATTATCAGCATCTTCGAAAAATTGCCCGTGATTTGTTTCTGGATGACAGCTATCGCCGGGTTTTTGATTACTCCTTGCAAATTCGTGCAGCTCTGCTTAAGAATCGCCTGTCTCGGAAGAGCAATCGGAGGTTCAATTCTCCGTACAGAATTCAAAATCATTGATACGATTCGACAAGTGTCTAATGTTTCATGTTGCTTTGACGCAATAATTCCATTTTTCCCCGGTATTTATGGCAAAATCTTCTCCACTCATTGGGGTTTAGTTTGGCGCGCTCTTTGAGTCGTAATTTTCCCCGGTTTTTGCAGCGGAATTTTCCCCCGTATTTGAGGTATAATTTGCCCAGGTCTTTGTGACATATTTTGCCCCGGCCTTTGAGGCGTAATTTGTCCCTGATTTTGGAGTCTCGGGATCGACTATATTTTTAGAACTTGAGACCTCTGCACAGGAAGCAGACTCTGGACATCACTCGACGCGTTCAAACTATTGCGAGGAATTACTACCGACTGTTCGGACTGCAAACAATGAGTGCGCCCGCAGCAAAATCTGAGAGGAAATCAGCGGTTATAGATATATTTTTGTAGAGAAACATTTTCTTATATCTTAATAATGCGGTTGAAGTTTTGTCTCACCCAGTTTGCTCTCAATTTATAAATTTTTCAAAATTTGTGTCTATATCGATACGTTCGTATTAAAAGAATCTATCTAGGAGTGTAGGTAATTTTTTATTTAGTTTAAAAAAACGGAGAAAAGCTTGCGTAAAAAGCAGCTTTTGTGATTCTCAGTTTTACGGCAATTTTTTTTATATCTATACTTAGTGTGTCAACATTTATTGATTTTTTAAATGATCGACTGTCGTAATATAGCTTTCGGGTACAACAAAATATCGGCGACTCGTAATTTTATTTGAGCAAACAATACAAAAAAACCTTTTTTAAGGATTCTGTCAGCTGATCATTGAAAAATATATTAAATTACCTACGCATTCGCCACATGAGCAGATACAAATCTCCGTATAACGCCGTCATCATAATAGCGATTCATTAAAATGTGGTATTGTAAAGCGGCATTTCCAACTAATTTTGAATAAGTGATAAGTACTTCAAATTGAAGAACGAGCAGTTTTATCAAATTTTTATATCGCAAACATTCAAATAAAAGAATTTTAAAAATACATGCAAATTCTCTATTATTTTTAATTCGCTTGAATTCCTTTGAATTCTGTCAGGTTCTTTGATATCTTTGTATTTTTTTAAAATTATTTTGAATTACATTAAATGCTTTTGAACTCTTTCAACTTCCGTTGAATTCTTTCAACTTCATTCAAATCTTTTATATTCTGTGAATTCCCAGAGATCTTCCGAAATCTTCTTAATACCCTGAATTCCTTAAATTCTCTTGACTCCTTATATTCTCAGAGTTCCTTAAATTCCCGAATCCCTGAGTTCCCTGAAGTATATGAATTCTTTTAAATTATCTTAAAGTCCTGTCATTCCAGCAATTCCATGGATTCAAAGAAATTCAGAGATTTCAAGAAAGTTATAAAAATTTGAAAGACTTCAGAAGCATTTCAATCCATGAAAAAATAATTCAAAAGAATACACAAAATTCAAAGAACTCAAAAGAATTTAAATTAATTCAAAGGAATGTGATGTGGGTTCAAATAAGTTCAAGTGAATTCAAAACAATTCTTAATGATATAGCAACCGAGAGAGTTTTAATTACTAAGCCTATCTGCTGTTTACCACGTATGTCTGCCAATACGAGGAGCCAAATAAAAAATCAGAATGATTAGTTTAGAGGACCAACCGTTGAGTGGTCGTTTTAGATGTATACTCCGAGATAAGTTCTTTTAATAGGGACCTGAAGGGGAATTATCCTTTATTGTTATTATTAACAACAAATATCTCACAAACCATAAAAGATCGGTGAAGATAGATGTAAATTTAGAATATTATCATATTATACGTAGCATAGTGGCCCGGTGTCGAGCAGAGTGACGGGGAAGGGGAAAAACTGAACTGGGGGAACACAGGAAGCGAGAAGGCGATGGAGAATTTCCTGCGCAAGTGAAGGGGAAGATCTCTTGATACAGATGAGGAAGAGAGACAGTCAACAGAGTTCGGAGAAAAGCACGGTAGAGAGTCTGTTTAAAGTAAACAGTAGAATGCGTAGGTCATCCCCAAAATTAGGGGGGGGGGTGCAGGCGGAAAAGGCGGCAGTTGGGATTCTGATAGGCGAAATCAGGGGACAGAGGGAAGACGTAAGAGGGACTCAAGAGCAGATGAAAGTATGACGAAAAAAAAGGATTGAGAAAGTAGAGGGTAGGTCGGACATGGAAGTAGGTGGCAGGGGGAGGGCGAGCAGAAAGGTATTCGGGAGAGGGTGGAGAACATGATAGAAGAGAAAGTGAGAGGGCGTAAGAACGACAAAGAGGAGATAACGGCTATGTAAAGAATAAGGGCAATGTAGTTGAGAGTGGAGAGAAAAGAGAAGGAAGACAAAAGAAATAATATCTTCATAGGAGGGTTGAAGCTAAGGAGCGGGGAAGAAAAGATGAGGGTGGAAGCGCTGCTACAGGACACAGGGGGGCGGGTTAAGGACAGGCTAAGTGAAGTTAGAAAGGAGGGGAAAAAGTAGAAGGAAGTGGCGGTTGTGGAATTGGAGAGCTGGAAGGACAAGTTGGAGTAATGCGAAATACAAATATGATAAAGGATAAAGGGGTTTTCATCGATCACAATTTGACGCGGAATGGAAGGGAGGTGCAGACAATGCTGAACGACAGGGCGAGAAGGGAGATGAGTGAAGGGAGAGCGGCGAAGGTAGGGTGTCGGAACATAAAATTAGATGAAAAAATGTGTGTGTGTGGGACAGTGAGAAAGAGGTGTTGAAGGAATTGCAGGGGGACTTGTTTTTTTAGGAAGTAGGGGGTGGAAGTAAAGAAGGGTGGGGGAGTAATGAACGTACTGTACTGGAACGTAGCAGAGTAAAGAAGAAAAATGAGAATTCCTGCAGGTATGTCCAGGAATTTGATGTTTTGGGACTGGTAGAGACGTGGGTAGAAAGAAAGGAATGGGAGAGATTTGAACTCAGGCTGCCAAGAGGATATAGGTGGAGGCTCCAGGGGGCGGTCAGGGTAAAGAAAAAAGGAAGGGCTAATGGGGGAATTATAACGGCGGTTCGGGATGGATTAGAGTAAGAAGTTCTCGGCGGAGAAGAGAGTGAGATGGTGCAAATTAGGGCAGTAAGGACATGGGCATAGGAATGAGAGGGGACTAGCCACATGCTTCCGAACTTGGGTACGAGGATTGATTATAAGTTACAAGGGGGAGTCGACCATGTTGGTTTGCGCTACGTCATGCTACGTCCCCTCCTATTCCTATGTCCATGAGTGAAGATAAGAGGGGCGACATGCAAGTTTGTGACAGTGTACAATAGGGATTGGATGAAAAGGATTATTGAAAGGGTAGAAAACTTACTAGGTGAAAGAGAAGAGGGTATGGCGGTACTGACGTGGAGGAACTTCAATTCAAGAATACGGAGTGAAGGGGGCCTTTACAGGGAAGGAACAAAGAGGAAGAATACACTTATGTGAGTAAGGTGGAGGTATCGGTGATGGACTACGCGGTCATGAATATGCAAGGATGGGAGGAGATAGAGAGATTTGCAGTATAAGGGAGGGTAGAATCAGACCATCAGCCATCAGAGATGTGGATAAGAGGGGAGGGTGGCGGAAGGCAAGGTGGGAAAGAAATATTGACGGAGGAGAAGGTGAGCTGGACAAAGGAGGCGATAGACAAACATAAGGAGCAGTTGGGAAAGGTACGCTTCGAAGGAGAGTCAGTGGAAGAGATATGGGAGGATCTGAAAAAGCAAGTGAAAGGGTGTGATCAAAGGAAGATATTTAGAAAGCAGATGAAAGGAATGGTGAAACAGTGGTGGGGTAGGGAATGTAAAAAGATGAAAAGAAAGGTGAAAAGGAAGTACAAAGAGAGGAAAGAAAGAACTCCAAAGAGGGAGGAGTACGTAGAGATGTGGAAGGAGTTTAGATTGATGTATAAGAAGAAGGAGAAGAAAAGGGGGAGAGATCTGGAAAAGGAGTTAAGAAGTGTTAAGACAGAGAGGGACGTGTGAAAGATAATAAATAGGTTTAGGAAGCATAGGATGGGTTCAAGCGAGAAATTAGGGAGCAAGGAGTGAAGGGAGTGTAGGACGTGTAGGACAAATGTGGTGATGAGGCATGTGTGGGGGTTGAGAAAGAAGCTATTTGCAGATGATTTTGGAAGGAAAAGAAAATTGTATGACTCGCTAGTGATAAGTATACTATTGCACGGAGTGGAGGTGTGGGATGGAAAGAAAGTGAGAAAGTAAATAGGATACAGGAGAGAAAGTGAAGTGGACACTGGGGTTGGCAAGGAATACACCTAATTACATTGTTAGGAGGTATACGGGAGAACGAGTTTAGGGATTCTAACAGGGAGTCGGGAGTGAAAGTATGAGGAGACATTTTTGCAAGAGGGGGAAAATAAGTTATTTAGGGAGTGTTGGTAGGAGAAGAAGAACAGGGGAGAGGAGGGGAATTTGGAGGTTGAAAGAGAAAGGTATTTTAGAAGAAATGGGCTGCAGAGGGATGAAGTGAGAAGGATGCATGAGGAGGAGAGAAAGGTGTATGAGGTGATTGAGAAGAACGGCATAGAGAGAAAGAAGGCAACAGGGCAAGATAGAATAACAGGGTCAAGGATTAATAGGAATCATGGGTGGATTATGCCAATGGAGAGAGCGCAGTATTGATATGAGAAAGGAGCGAATGGAAGTCAGGAGCTTATAGCGGGGATGATATGTGGCTATATGGAAGATTTTAATAGGTTCTAGCTTCCTAGGGAAAGTAGAATGTGTGAATTGTGCAGGAAGGGGTATGCAAGGGTGGAACACTCTTTGGAAGTTTATGAGGGGGTGGAAAGAAGTGGGATAAGCATGGAGGTATTATTGCATTAAAGAGGGGACGAAAGGGCGGTTGCATGGGTGAACGGGGTGTTGGGTAAGATGGAGAAGAAGAGAACAAAGAGGAAGAAGAATGGAGAAGGAAAGTTTATAACGAGAAGAGGAAGCAAATATAAGTGAACTGTAAATATTGTAAATAGTAGATAAGTATTCAGAAGAATGGAGAAGGAAAGTTTATAAAGATAAGAGGAAGCAAATATAAGTGAACTTTAAATATTGTAAATAGTAAATAAGTATCAGATATAAACCGCGGAGGCACAGATTGGCAATGCGAGGCAAGGCGAAAGGTAGGGACATGCGTGCGAGGCGAAGGTAGGTAGGCACGGCGATAAGAGCGAGCCGTCTTAGGGTGGAGTTCGAATGATGCGGCTGAGCCTAAGCTAGCCGCACGACAGGATTCCTGCGAGTCCGGCCTTGTGACCGAAATCGCATGTTTGATTTCCAATGCGACGACTGCACCCGCATGTCAGTACAGTTTCGTCGTCTGCGACAGTAGGTTGTTGCGAGCTATGACAGAAAGACTACAATTATTATTCAATTTCCTTGACAAGGAGGAAGATCTTTTATTAATTTTATTAAAAGATCCAGATCGGAGTTAACCTCAGGACTTTTATTCGACAAGAGATCTTGATGGGTTCCTAATTATTCCATTATTTGTTTTTGCCTCTTGTGTAGTTCATCTCTTTTGGTAGAAGTTTCATATTATTTTATTTTAGTTGAAAATTTTTTTTTGTTGGTAGAAAATTGATGTTTTTAGTTGAAAATTAAACTATTTGATGTGTAGATCTTGTGTTTTTCGTTCTAATGGTCGTTTATTATTTTACAAAAAGCGTGTGTAAGCTTTTCGTCCTTCGATGAAGGACCTCTTCAGTACAATTATTAGATGTCAGTAATAAAACCCATCATCTTAGGCATAATGAACAGCGTTCAAATCTACTCTCGATCAATGAGGTGCTGTACATTTACACAACCATTGTTAAAAAATGAATAATTAAAATACGTTTTGTTCTCAGGAACTTATTGTTCCTCTCCCTTCTGGCATTTTTTACAAACTTAAAAAATACAATTTGGTGGGCCAAAACATGTTTGTAGTTGACAGTTATCAGAGGAAGTTAAAGTCAAGAAACTTAATGACCTTTTTTAAAAATTAAACTATTTGGTTGAAAATTATATCATTTGTTAAAAATTCATATTTTATGGGTAAAAAAGTAGACTGTTTTGTAGAAAATTCGACTCTTTTGGGAAATATTTAATCTCTTTTTGTTGAAAATACAACTGGGTAAAAAATAATATTTTTTTACGAATTCTCAACAAAATACATTAACTTTTGACCAAACAGTCTAATATTCAACCAAAAATTAAGTTTCAACCAAAAATTTAATTGTTAATATTTCAAGCAAGAAATACCAATTTTCAACAAAATATTTGAATCCTTGACTTAAACATCGTAATTTCCGACCAAACAGTTGTATTTGCCACTAAAAAATTGATTTTCTACCAAAATAATGAATTTTTAACCAAATACATAAAATTCCAATAAAACAGTTAAATTTTCATCCGAGATGATTTATTTCCAACCAAAGAAAAAAAGAATTTCCCATGAAAAATGTGATGGTTGATATTTTAACAAAAAAAGATTTAAATTTGAAATTTATAAAAGTCAAAATTAGTGAAAAAGACGAATAATCGACAAACCCTCGCAGAAATCGCCATATATTTTCCCTGTTACCCATCTGGTCCCGATCGGGCTGGGATGAACTGGCCCGGGTAGGGCTAATTTCATGGCCCAAAGTCGTGCCATATCGGGTTGCCCGTTTTGCAATGCCACCTAGTACATGTTAAGCAAAACTCTAAATTTTGTATCAGAGTGGTACTGTTACTTACTTTATTGGCACGTGAATTTCAGTGTAAACTTTTGATGTTCAATAAATATTAATTAGGTTTAATAAAATTATGCCAAAGTGTAAAAAGAGCACATTGCGGGTTCAGAAGCATCGTACGATAGCCGGACTGCCATATGCACATGACGTGTCGAGTGAAAGTAAGTAAATCAGTGAAACTTAACCTCAAAAGAAAAAATACATTATATAATTTAAATTAAATTTAAATACTATTCAAGCTCTTTACTAAAACTAGAATTTCATTGTGTTTTTAGATGTAGCTTGTGCCAAATGAAAGGCCGCAGAGGAGGAAGTGTTTTCCCACATAAGCACAATATTTAGCAATGCTAAAGATTGGGGCGGCAATCGCGAACAACGAAAAACTTGAAGTATATTATCATAATTTCTAATTAATAAATAATACAGTTCAACTTATCTTTTGTACTATTAATTATTTAGATTAAGAATGCCCCATAATTTCTAATATAACTCAATGGGGTACCGACTTGGCACTGACCCGGCACACCGATCGGGCTAACAAGTTCGGCCCAGATCGGGGCCACGGCAAAAGTTCCGCGAGTGAAACATTTAAATGTTCAACTAAAACATATTAGCTTTCAACCAAACAGTTGCATTTTTAACCAAAAAGAATAAATTTATACCAAGAAAGACGATTTTTCGACCAAATAATTGAATTTTGAACCAAGAGGATTAATTTCCCACAAAATACATGCATTTTCGACTAAATAATTAAACGTTCAATTAAAAAAGATTCATTTTCTACCAACAATAGCACAGTTGAGTTTTCAATCAACAAAATTAATTTTAAACAAAAAATGTGCATGCATGACTACATGATACATAATTACATATATAAATAATTGTATACGCTCATTTGTGAATGAATATGTAAGAAATTTTATATTTGCATGTAAAACGAAACAGTAAAATTTCAGTAATGAGTAATACTAAATAATAATATAATTACGTTATGGGAATGTTTTTTTATATGCAAATAGAAAATTTATCACATATTTATTCATAAATGAGCGTATGTAATTATTTATATATGTTATCATGTATTATGAATCCTCCATAATTTTGATCATAAAACAAAATTTTTCACAAAACTCTTGCTCGACGAACTAGACAACCCTTACGGCTGTGCGTCTAGACTGCTACTAGAAGCAGTCTAGACGGCCGGCGTCCGACGTCGCACATTTGCCGCCGCGGCATTGAAATGGGTACCATAAGATTTAATGAAAAGCATTTTTTTTTTGTAACTTCAATCATATTTAGACAGGGTGATAGTAGTCCAGCTAACGGGGAACAAATCTAGCTCAAAAAAAAATAAAAAAATCGGATAGGTAGAATTTTTTTCACAGATACGTTGGGGATAGCTTTATAAAGATACTGTAAAAAGTCCCCAACCATATGTGTACGGCAACGGCCGCCATGAGGGAAAGTGTTAAACAATAACATGTTTTTTAAAATACCTCGAGAACGGTTGATTTTAGGTCGAAAATAATTATATTAAAAAATGTTCAAAATTTTATAGTGCACAAAAAAGGTACTAACAGTTGTAGACGTATTATCAACGGTTACGCTATAAATTTGGATTAACTGTACAATTTTGCGATTTCTGTACAAATGAAGTAAAAGCTGAAAATATCCTGGCAAGAACTTCGTAAATAGATCAGGCGATTTGCACTGGAGCAAATGCATGTTCCTGTTTAAATAAAAACCGACTAACTCATTTGCATTGAAAATTATCAGTATAAAATGAGCTCAACTTCAGTGTAAAATTTGACATGCTTAAGGGAATGATTTTGAGATGAAACTTCTTGTAATAATAATATTCAAGTCCACTTTTAATACTTTGAACAAGTAAATTTCAAAATTGAAGCTAAGAGGTAGATAGCAGCGGTGATTATGAGTCCTAATGGCAACAATGGGAGCGGGGGCGAGAACGGTTACGTCCGGTCCATTGTATTCAACCCTTCAAATTTTTTTTTGCTCACTTTTCCCAACAATAGGCTCGGCGTATTGAGCAAAGAAGGGTATTATGACTCATAATCACCGCTGCTACCTACCTCCTAGCTTCAATTTTGAAATTTACTTGTTTAAAGTATTAAAAGTGGACCTAAATATTATTATTCTGATCTGAAAATTTGGAAATATATTGTATGGTTGTGCAGAAACAATTACAAGAAGTTTCATCTCAAAATCATTCCCTTAAGCATGTCAAATTGTACACTAAATTTGAGCTCATTTTATACTTATAATTGTTAATGCAAATGAGTTGGTCGTTTTTTTTTTAACAGGAACGTGCATTTGCTCCAGTGCATATCGTCTGATCTATTTCCGAAGTTCTTTCCAGGATATTCTCAGCTTTTACTTTATTTGTTCAGAAATCGCACACTTGTACTGTTAATCCAATTTTATAGCATAACCGTTGATAATACGTCTTCAACTGTAAGGACCTTTTTTGTGCACTATAAAATTTTGAACATTTTTTATAATAACCATTTTCGACCTAAAGTCAACCGTTCTCAGGTTATTTAAAAAAACATGTTATTGTTTAACACTTTCCATCATGGCGGCCGTTGCCGTACGCATATGGTTGGGGACTTTTTACAGTATCTTTATAAAGCCATCCCCAACGTATCTGTGAAAAAAAATTCTGCCTATCCGCATTTTTTTTTTGAGCTAAATTTGTTCCCCGTTGACTGGACTACATTGCATCTTTCTAAAATCGAAATACGCGACGGTTTTTCTCCAATTTTGAGTGCAGTAAATTTGGCTTCGAATTTGATTTTCATCGCTTAATTGTCCGCTACATCAGCCATCGTTGAGAATTTTCAAAAACACTATCTATTTATAAATATTATTACGAAGCGATAAAAACAACTTATTCGGAAATCTACACTGGAACTTCAACCACAAGATTAAAAATTTACTTTTAAAATACACACAACATTAGATCAAGTACTTCTATTCAAAAATCTTCCAAACTACCACGACCACGTCAAGAACTAGATTGACATATTGCCGTTTTGAGGATAAATAAGTAGGTGCATCAGTACCTAAATAAAAGGACGGTGGGAGGGAGTGGGGAGATAAATTTTTCACTAGTTACGAAACTAATACAACATTAAGAGGAAGTTTTTTTTAAATTGTAATTGCTAAGAACTAGTTTTTGAAAATTATATTCGGTGTCTAGAAACTCTTAATAATCAAAATCATTGTTTTTTCAAACCATTTTAAACCCAGATATTCAATTTGCCTATTTTATTCAAAGACATATTTTTTATTTATCGTCATTAATCTTACTAGCATCGTCTCAACAGTGATTTTCGATCTCAATAAATTATTATTTTGAATGTTCATAACAAGTTTCATGACCGAAACACCTATTACTGGCTCTTTCTTACTGGAAAGTTGTTTTTTACAATAAATTTTGTAGTTTTCTTTCTTTTATCCTTAAAATTGTACAGTTTATCAAATAAACCAACAATTACCAGATATTTTTATTAATAATTGAATTATTACAAATAATAGACTGGTGACTTGTATGGAATATAAAGTCCGTACATTTGCTTTCAATAATCGGCTTTTCCTGGAAAAGCTTGAATTCAGAAATCATTTACACTAAAGAACAATACAAATATTAAAAATAAATTATTTATGTTTTTTAAGTACATCTACGTCAAATATGATACATATCGAGTTTATCTTTATATTTTATTAATTTTTTTTTAATTGCGTTGAATAAATAATTATATTGAAACAAAAATTGATAAATATACTCTATAAGTTTTCTTAAAAAGTTAATGCTGATCATTTCTAGAAAAAAACTTTCAAATCCGTTCACAATTGCGACCTGTAGACTATTTTGAATTGTAAATTTTCGAGCCAGCCCACTTTGATGCGGGAAAAGTAAGCCCCAAAGGTTTTATTTTTACTCCGGACTTTGCCTAAACCTGTCGGACACTTTGCGATTTGACCAGGCTGAGTCCGAAGTGAAAGTGCTAATTCGGACTTTGTCTGACACGGCTCAGTTAAATTGTGAAGGTACCAGACAGACTGCGATGTGATGGGACATCGGACTTTGCCTGTAATATATGCACCGCGCATTCTATAATTTTCAGTCTAGTGCAGTCACGTGCATTTTTGGTAAACAAGTTTGACGTCTGCGTAAATTATTAAAATTAGGTTACGTCACTTACCTACTTATTTTCTGACTGATCCTCGTTTTTTCTCGGCGAGCATTAAAATAATAGAAATAATAATAATTATCATTCTAACTCAAACGAAGCAGGATTCGAGGATAAGCTGAGAGAGATTATGTATATGAGAATTTATATTTTTGTCCGACCCCCATTGAGAACGCGCCATTGCATGCACGTGAAGCAGGCGTAATGTGGCCGTTTCCGGCCAAGTGACGTTCGCACATGCGCACTCCGCCGCCGGGCCAACATGAAACTTTACGCCCGCTACAGTTAACTTTACGTCCGCTACACATACACTGCACCCCGCAAGTGAGAATATGGAGGAATTGATCTTTATCTTTGAAAAAATTGTATTGCTATAGAAACAAAATTTGGACTAACATCATATCCATTGTTCAAAATATATAGTTGAAAATTCATATTTTTTTGTAGAAAATTCAACTATTTGTTTAAAAATTTATGTATTTTGTTAAAAATTAATCTCATCTGGCAGATGATTAATCTTCTTAGTTGAGAATTGAACTATCTGGTGAAAATATATGTATTTGATTTACAATTATTTGTAGATTTTGATAGAAAATCAATTTTTTGGTTTAAAATGCAATGTATGGTTACAAATTTATCTGTTTTATTAGAGGATTCAAGTTTTTTTTTCTAGAAAATTAGTCATTTTGGTTATATTCAACTGTTAGTAGTTTCAACTGGAAATTTGACTATTCCATTTTTTGTTGAAAATTGATCTTTTTTAGTAAAAAATCAACTATTTGGTTCAGAATTAATGTATTTTGTCGAAAATTCGTGTTTTAGAAGAAAATTTAACCTCCTGGTTTCAAATTTAACTATTTGGTAAAAAATATATGTATTTTGTTAACAATTAGTATTTTCTGGTCGAAAATTAATTTTTTTGGTTAAAAATTTAACTGTATGGTTGAAAATTAATTCGTTTTAGTTAAGGATTCAAATAGTTTGCTGAAAATTCGTATTTTTTGGTTGTATTCAAGTGTTTTTAATTTAAAATTAAAATATTTTTTGGTTTTAATATCAACTATAACATTTGTCGCAAAAATTAAAATGTTTTCTAGAGAATTCGTCTGTTTAGCTTGAAAATTCAACAATTTATTATTGCTTTTAGCAATTTTCTCTTGGAATAGAGTTAGAAAGTGGCGATTTTTTCCAAATTTTTCAACTTTTTTTCAACTTTTTAGCTAGATCGAGGCACTAATCATTTAAATTTACCAAAAAAATTGTTTAAACAATTTATTATTTATAATATTCTGACTAAACAAAAATTTGTTATTTAACAACAAAGTTTAAATTCTTTGTCTAACTTTTCAGTGATTCGGTTTCTTTTAAGAGTTTCATTAAAACGGGTCATAAATCAGTATAATGACTAACTAAGAATAATGTTTAGTAGCTTAAAGTAAGAAAAAAAATTGTTTATAATGTTATAAACAAACTATAGAACAAAAGTCATTCTCTCGTGATTCGCAATAATTAGCTATTTTAAATCCATCGATTTTTTATGAAATATGACAATAATGTGCACTTACAATTAGTTGAAAATAATTGCTGTTTACCAATTATTTAAACAATTTTTATAAACAAATTTTGAAAATGTTGACAATTTTTTCATGAAGAGGCCTAATTTTTTGAAAAATCAACTTGACATTTCTTTCCAAAGACTCCTTGCTGTCATATTTTTCATAGTGACAAAAACTGTCAATTATATAAACAATTTTTATAAACAAACCTGTTCCAAGTCAGAATTATATTTATTTACGAAATTTTCTATTGTAATTCAGAAATATAGTAACTCCTTTTTTCCAAAATTTGGAAGAGGAAAATTTCAAATAATGACGAATTCTTACTTGAAACAGGAATTTTTTTTAATTCCTTTCTTCAAAATCAGAATTAAATTTTTTTCATAAATTCCCGTTCCATATGAAAAATTCGATGTTCCGAGCCCAATTATAATTCTTTACGAAAATTCCCTGTCCCAAACTCGAAATTATAATTCTTTACTAAAAGCCTGATAATTTTCAAATACATAGGCCAAATAAAAATATTTTGCGCTTAAGAACTTTAGGTTTGTATAAATTTGGTTATTTTTTATTAATTTTATGCTATAACGGATAAAAAGTAAAGGTACGAGAACAGGTCAATTTAACTTTTGAATTTTATTTTTTCAATCAAAATTCTATTCAACAATATTTGTTCTGTCAAAATAAAGAATCTTTTAATAATTAATAAAGATTAGGAGGAACAAAAAGGGCTAAGCAGATTCTAAAAGAGTTAGGGTTATAATAATTTCGATACTCTCTGCAATGAATAATATTATTTTTGATTGGATAATTTTTTTTCTACGGATTGTGCATTCTTTCACAATTTTTTAACTTCAGGGGCCAGAAAACATAAAATGATCATTTTTCTTATTAAGGTGCTTCAAACAAATCAGTTTTTAGAATAATACAAAATACGGCTACAAGGATGAATTGTTTGATGTAATATTGATACCACATAATCTAAAGGCTTATACATGTGCATTGCTAGAGCCCTTTTTTCGAAAAATGATCTTGTTCTTGTTTTTTTATTTGTTAATTGAAATATGCTGAATTTCCTGCTCCTGTAAACGGGCAACGCGCCACTGGGAGTGTATCCATGGTGAACCGTAAACAGGCGCTCATCATTTCAGAGTGCGTTTCAATTAACAAACAAAAAAGCAACGACAAGACCATTTTTCGAAAAAAGGGCGTTGGACATGCACATGCATAAGCCTTCAGATTATGTGGTAAAAAAATTACGTAAAAAAATTCATCCTTGTAGCCGTATTTTATATTATTCTAAAAACCGAGTCGTTTGAAGCACCTTAAGGGGTACTATCTCGGAAAAAAAGGTGATTTTCAAGAATTTTTGTCTCAATACTAATTTATATAATTAAATGAAATTTTCAGCGTTTATTTATGCTGTTTAGGTATTATTTAACAATAAACAAAGTGTCTAAAAAAAGACATGTCCACTGTGCACACGATATCTCCAGTCAGCATCATCTGAAACAAATAAATCAGTAATTTTCTTTATTAGTATGACCATAGCTCTGGATTGACGAAGCGGATTTTTTCTATTTTTCAAAATAACAAAATGGCGGCAGTTTAAACAAAAAATTTCAAAAAATCGCGTATTTTTGCTCTTTCTTGTTAGCAAACAGCTTGCAGACAGATCAATTACGACCGGAAGAGGAAAATGAATGTTACGTCAGAGAAAGGAAACCTCTCTCGGATGAGAGAAATAATTCACCACTTTCTGGCAACCGTTCTTTGGCCAATATCCAAGGAGTGAAAATAGGGATGAGATTAAAACACTTTGGTAAATTTTCCAAAAAAATCTGAATTAAGAAAAAAAGAAACTGAAATCCTAATAAATTTAGGTAAAGACAAAAAAGAATTAAGGCAATTTTCTAGAACTTCAATAGATCTCAATCTGCTTGCTCATACGTAATTTTATTTTGCACAATTATTTCAGCTGTTTTCCTATTAGTTTTCAAAAATATTTTGGCAGTGATTCCAACTCCAGGTGATTGTCCTCAAGAGTGTTCGTGCCAACTCTGACGATTCGTGATAGAAACGTCTGAGTTTGAATATTTCAAAATTTCAAATTAGAAGTTTGAAACCCTTATTATAATACCAGAAGGACCAATAAAACACATTTAACATAAGGTTTTCCAATTTTATATTTGAACAAAATAATATTTTTTTAATTGAATTAAATTTGACAATTAGATTATAATTGCTCTAGACATTTCGAGACAGGATGGTGGCTCTCTTCTGTTAATTATTCTGAAAAATTCTATACACATGATATAGGAAATATAAATTATTTTTGGCATTCGAATTGGTAAATAATTCTCAGATATGATTTGTAATGTTATTTTTTGTTATTAGCGATTAATTAATGAATTATTATTAAAGAGTATTTACAAAAAACAACTTATAATCTTTTACTATGATAGTTTATTTATAATTAAGTGGGTTTATAAAATAGTTAATGTAAAATTCTCTTAGTATTAAAATAAATAATTTGTAGAATAGGAGTTTGTAATAACTCTTCAATAATTAATCGCTAATACCAACTGAATTAAAAACTATATACCTAAATTTTTTGCTCGAAATCTTCAAAAATCTAGATTTTGCTAAACAAAATTTTGAAATCTTTGAAAGGTTTTAATTATATTTCAATCTTTTAAAAACCTTTAAAAATTTCTTTAATTTACTCGAATTTTTTCTAAAATGTTGTAATCTTTGCAAAATTGGCAAATTTTTATTTAAAATCTTTTATATTCTATTTTATAAATTTAGGAAATTATTTTAAATGATTTGGAATCTTTGGCAATTTTCTCTTAAAATTTATTTTTCAAATTCAAAAATCATTTGAAATTTTTCAATAAATCTTTAGAAAATTCTTCTATTCTTTTGAATCCTTTCAAAATTCTTCAAATGCTTCTAACTTTTGTTTCGAAATCTACAAAAATCCATATGTTGTTTAAAACTGTTTAAAACCTTTTCAAATTTTAAATTATTTTGGAAAACGACGAAATTTCATCAAAATAGTTGAATCTTCAACTACAAAATTTTCAACCAGTTTTTTTTTACCAAAAAAGACGAATTTTTAACGTAATAGTTTCATTTTTAATCAAAGAGATGAATTTTCAACTAAAATGATGAATTTTCATTTAAAAAAAATGAATTTTCAGGAAATTAGTTCAAATTTTAAACAAGTATTTCAATTTTTATCTGAAAACATGAATTAAAAAAAATGTAATAGTCAATTTTTCAACTAAAAATTATTTTCATTTTAAATCAGAAAGAAAAAAAAAACAATTTTTCAAAAACATTGTTGAATTTTTAACGAAACACTTGAATTTTTAATCCGTAAATTTGAATATTCAACAAAAAAACTCATTTTCAATTAAGTAATTGACTTTTCTACTAAAAACATTACCTTTTAACCAAAAAAGACGATTTTTCAACAAATTACACGAAATCTTAACTAAAAAATATCCATTTTCAACAAAAAAAAAAACAAAGCGAGTTTTCAACAAAATAGTTAAAATTTTAACAAAAAAATTTAATTTTTAACAATTTACAGTTGCATTGAACCCGAAAAGATGCATTTCCAACCAAAAAGGTGAAATTTCTACCAAGAGAAGTATTTTCAAAAATCTCTTAAACTGACTCAAATTATTACTAAAATTTTGGAAAATCTTTCAAAAGAAAAAAATGACCTTAAATCTTATAGATTTTGTTTGCACTTTTATGGATGTTTTTAAATTTGTTGAAATATTAAATAATTTTAAACTATTTTGTAATCTTTTCAAAAATTCTACACCTTCAAAATAACTTAAAATGAGTCAGATTTTTCTCAACTTTTTTTTTTTGATTTGCTTAAATTTTCAAACCTCCTAAAAATATTTTTAAAAGATTGGTATTTCTACTAACGTTTTTTTATTTCTGCATAATGTGAAAATTGGTCTCAAAACCTTCCGGATTCTTTTTTGACAATTCTGGAATGTTTCCAATTTTTTTGAAATATTTTCTTAAAATCAATTTTTAAAATAAAAAATAATTTTAAATCCCAGAAATCATAAGACAATTTATTTATTCTATTGAAAGCTTTCAAATTCACATTTTCCAAAACTTTAAATGTGATTCTCGGTTAGTTCCTGGTTTACTATGGGTTTATTTTAATTCCGGGACGACTGAAAAATCCCGAAAAATAAAATTTCCGAAATTATAAAATTGAAAAAATATAAAAATCCCAAATAATAAAATTCCCGACAGCTTGTGATATTACCGAATATGAAAATTCCCGAATTCAAGCAAATTAAAAAATTGTTGTTTCTGAAATATAATTTACTTATTAAAAATAAAATAATCAAATATTTTTATCAAAGAGAAAAAATTAAATGTTTAAAGTTTTTCGAAATTATTGCTCGAATTTCAAATAAAAATAGTTGTAAAAATATATATATTTCTGAATTAAAAAATTGTATTTGAAAATGTGCGTAGTATTTTATAAAATTACAACAAAAAATTCAAAAATTAAATTTTTAATTTAAAAAAAAAATCAACTTCGAGATAAATCATTACTAAATTGAATTCTGAAAACTTTGTTCAGAAAATGTTATTAGGTTCGGAGAAAATTTAGGGAGAAATTTCTTTTTTTGTTGGAGGCGCACATGTTGTTAAATTTAGTTTTTTATACAATTATTGTTATTTTAAATTCAAAAAATAATTTTTGAAAACTTTAAACATTAAATTTTTTTATTGTTTAAATTCGGCAATTTTATAATTTCGGGAATATTATTATTCAAAAATTTTCCAATTCGGAAATTTTATTTTTCGGGATTTTTTAGCCATCCCTTAATTCCCAGTTTTTCACACCTTGAATAAATTTTCTATTGCAAATAATTTCTAAATGTTATCAAAATTCAATAATAAATTAAATTTTAAATTCATATTGTTAGCTTTTTAAATACTCATAAGATTCATAAATAATGTTTAATTTTATTTATTTCGGACGTTAAACCTGTTACTGGAATATAGCTAGCGGGCGGTAGAAACATTATCGCATGTCTCATATTTTACTAATATCCGTAATAGCTGCAAGTTGAAGCTAAAAATACAATAAAGAATGTCAAAAATAATTTATTGTATAACATGTTTTCTCAACTTATGGAGAGTAACTTCTGTAATTAAATGGCGACTTGTTCAATTCTATAGCTTATCAGATACAACGTCCTCTGAGGTATATTTACAACGTATCTTATATTTTCAACTTCTCTCACGTTCCAGATGAATTTTCTCAATTAAGTGCCATACACGATAAAGGATGTCTTGTTTTTAGTAAATGGTGTTGATGCAAAAATAAATAATAAAACGACGCAAGTTAAGAAGCAAAAATGAAAAATTAGTATCATGTAGAACGGAAGTTAAGAATTTTCTACACCATCAATTTAGCAAATTAAAATTTGCAAGTAATTTTATGTTATACACGGAGAAAAATGGTTATTAAGATTCAAAATCTGGATTTTTAACTATAGGACAACGATCTAGATATTTCGTTGGAATATTTTGATATTAAAATTTAATATCGAGGTATTTGAAACTATGAATATAAAAATATTGAGATTTATTTCTGAATGTTTCTAGACATTATTGAAAAAAGAGAATTTCTTAACACATTCAAAGAAATGAAAAAAAACAACATTTTTTTATTTTTTGCAGGATTTTAGAAAATGTTAGAAAACCCTAGAATTATTTCAAAAGATACTTCAAAGTTTTAGAAGTTTTGAAAAGATTAAAAAATAATTAAAAATTTGAAAACATTTCAAGACATTTTAAACGAAATGTGGATTTTTCAAGATTTTTAAATAAACTTTTGGAATTATTTCTGAGGATTTTAGGGGGAATTCAAATCGATTTTTTATTTTAATGAATTAATTCTAAGAAAATATTTTAGAACATTTTTACATTTTTTTTTTAAATTGCAAATGATTTGCTACAATTTTGAAAAAGAATGCCAAAGATTTTCAAGTAAACTTTTTTAATTTTTCAAGATTACAAAATTTTAGAAAAAATTCAAACCATTTTAAAAGATAGTTACAAGTTTTTATAAAATGTCGAAAATAATTTAAAATTTTTTAAATATTTATAGAAAGTAATTCTTTATCTTGAAAAATTAATTTGAAGAAAATATTTAACAAGATGTTGAAAGATTACAAAAGATTTCCAAAGTTTTGAAAAAATACAAAAATAATTTTAAACTTAAAATGATTTCAACAATTTAAAAATATATAGTTTTTGAAAATTTGGAACACAAAACTTAGAAGCTTTTTAATAATTTCAAAAAGTTTCAGGAGAATATACAATTGATTTTAAGACTGTGTAAAAACTATTTTAAAACATTCCGACAGATTTCCATAATTTTCAAAAATGAATTTAGAAGATTTTCAGGAAGTTTTTTTTAATTTTGCAGACTTTTTTCAAAGTTCTATGAGAAATTCGAATCATTTTTTAAAAAATTGAAGAATAATTTAAAATTTGGAAAGATTTAAAAAAACTTAAAATAAAATGTAGATTATAGAAGATTTCAAAATACAATTTTGAAGTTTTTTCAAAATTTTGAAATGTTTCAAGATAATAAAAAAAAATTCTTAAATTTCCTGGGAATATTTAAAGTGATTCTTTATTTTTTTAAATTAATTTTAAGAGAATATTTTTAAAAAATTTAAACATTACGGAAGATTTCCAAAATTATCAAAAAGGAATCCAAAAGATTTCAAGATATTTTTAGGAACAATTCGAGTCATTTTAAGAGATATTTCAGTTTCCGAAGTTTTGAAACGAATAAAAGTAATGTTAAACTGTGAAACAATTATAAACTATTGTTAAATTTTTTCCAAGCTTTAAAAAGTCCTGAATATCTTTTAAACTCAAACGTTTCCTAAAATTTGGGGAAATTCTGTAAAATAAAAAAAAAATCTTAGACATTTTCTAGATAATGTTTCGACATATCGGAAATGTTCAAGAATCTTTCAAGGAATATTTAATTTTGGTTTCAAAATCTAATATTAATTAATTAATTAATTGAGAGAGTTCGTTTTTTACTGTTTTATTTTTACCTAGTCCTAAGCCCTGGTAAAATTAGTTTAGACCCAGAAAGGAGAAGATGAATTGAAACACCCACAATTTAAATATAAATTGATTTCATTCAGTTTCAAAATCACTTTTACAATGATGACTTTAGAAAAACTATCAATCGTCGTAGCTACAATATACTCAGTCTCATGCTGGCTCATAAGAAGTAATATCATGCGTTGATGACCTTAGTCTTATAACATATTATAACGAGAATTCCTTATAGGCTATCAGTCTCATTTAACTTTACAATACGCAATATCACGCATGAATAATACTAGTCGTGTAAATATGTCACAACAAGGATTCCTTATAAGCTATCAGTCCCATTCAGTTTCACGGGCTGACATGTCACGCATGAATAGGCCTGGTGAACCACGGTCCCACTACCTAGAGAGTGTTTTAATACTGCGACTCCACGATCTTTGTTATCCCGCGTAGACTCTAAATCTACAGGATCCTTATCCTACTTATAACAAGCTGTAATGCTGCGGCTACTGATTCCACAATTTTCGCCGTTGCCTAGTGTTCCGAAAGTTGTGCACCTGAAATACTTTTGCGGCAACTCATAGAGTGTAAGCGACGTTTCGTATTCTGAAAAAAGAGGTAATCTGTCTCCGGAGCCTGTTTCAGCGTGCCCGGATACCAATAACAAAATAGAACGTCTGAAACCTAATATAGCGTACCCAGGAGAAAATAAATAAATGGCAAGTAATACCTGGAGCCTGATTCAGCGTACCCAGAGAATATAAATGAGTAACAAAAAATATCTGGAGCCTGATTCAGCGTACCCAGAGAAAATATACCTGAAAGACAAGAAGCTGGAGCCTGTAACAGCGTGCCCAGCGTTAGTAAACAAAAAATATGGGAACTATCTTGGAGCCGGTATGGCGTGCCCAAGTTGAAAAAACAAAAAGGAACTCAGAAGCCTGGACGGCGTACCCTGAAGTATAAAAACAACGGACCTTTTATCCTTTCTAAGCGTGAAGCCTTGTAGCTTGCTTCGCAGGATAGTCCGGATGTGGACTCCGGTTTCCCGTAGTCCACTCGAGAGTGATCACTTGGCATCTCGTCTCCCATATTATACCCTCGCCAGTTGAGGTAGGTCGCGGGAGAGAGGACCCTGCGCTTCCTGGCGCCACTACTCGGAATCATTATCGCCTTTCGCATGGCTACCTCTGTGTCGGGTTTTTTCTGCGTGCTAGGGTGGCCTGACCTCAGACGCTGGATAGAGTGATCGTTTCAATATCTTAGGAAAATACAGATAAATAGGCATTGTAATTGACACGGACTCACCTTATGCAAGTCCGGCCTTTGTAATAAATCGAGAAAACAAAGATCCACGATTAGTATTAGATTACAGCAAGCTTAACAGTCAGACCGAAAAAATTAAATTTCCTTTGCCCAACATCGACGAACATCCAGCATTAATTGAAAGCATTCTGAACTTTTCGCAACCGCAAAATGTACACGACGTGCGCAGATTTTTAGGTCTAACGGGTATCTTTAGAAGGTTTATTCTCGAGTTTCCTGAAATCGCAGAACCACTGCATCGACTTTTAAGAAAAGACGTCAAATTTACTTGGAACGATACCAAAAACAACTGTTTCAAAGAACTGATTCAGAAAATATGTAGCGAATCGAATTTAAAATTATTCAACGCAAAAGCAGAAATAGAGCACCATACCGACGCCAGCTCTTAAGGAATCGTGGCAATGGAATTACAAAAAGGATCCAATGAAAAACTTCACCTCGTGTACGCGATAAGCCGACTCACAAACGACTGTGAGAAAAACTAATATTCCAGTAAGCTGGAATTGCTTGCGATTGTGTGGGCGTTATTAGGACAACGTATATTTCTAATAAACATTGAATTCCTAATTGTAACCTACTGTCAAGCATTAATTTATTTAAATTCTCAAAAATCGAAAAGTCCGCAAGCCATTCGTTGACAGAATCTGTTAAGCGAGTATACTTGTGATATTGTATATCGACCAGGGAGAAAAATGGCACACATCGACGCCTTGAGTAGGGCCCCAGTAAATCCTGCGGAATCAATGGACGAAATCGAAGATCGAACATGCGTTTTCAGCATTATTAAAGCCGACGACCAAATAATTCTATTTCAGTATATAGACTAGAATTTGCAACGAAAGCGACAAATTCTTGAAAAACCCGAAAACAAAAGGACTGTACCAGGAGAATCATCGAAGTTCATAGATAAATTCAAAGGACCTCTGGTTATCACGAGAACGCTACCCGCGGACACCTACGACATTGCTAGCCTACGCAAGGATGGCCGAGGCAGGAGGTACGCTTCAACAGCTCATGCCAGCCAATTAAAAATCTAAAGAGCAAGTGATTCAGGCGATTTAATCACATTTGATTGAGACTCAGAGAGAAAGCTCAGTAGAGAAAGCTTACATTTACTTTATTGTACTTTTCATGTGCAGTTTCAGATTGACAAATGTTTACAACCATTGTCTCGAGGTCGAGCCTTACTTACAGGATGGCCGAATGTTAGGAACATTTCGTAATGTCACTAGCTAGCGACTTTTATGATTCGTCAGGACAGACGCTGATCTCGTCAGTGCGTATTAGCGAGCCGATCCGTTAACATCTTTTGTACATTCCAACTCAATAAACTATCATAATTCTGAATAATTCGTTCGTTCTTCCATTTTGAAGACATTAGAAAAGTTAGTTGATTTTCATATGAAGGAGGAAATCCTGACAGATAAACCCTTTTATAGTAATCCGTTTGCCTCACCGAAAGGCAAATCCACCATTGACGCACTTCATGTATTTAACTCCTGTATTTAAAACGCAGAACGAACGGGGGATGTAGAGATGGCAGCATTTCTGGACATAGAGGGTGCCTTTAGTAACACCCCTATGGAATCTATATTCAATTCTGCTGAGGAACATTGTGCAGGTACCACTGTTAATAGGTGGTTGCGCTCTCTGCTATGCAGCAGAAATGTTCAGTCTTCGCATTACGGTTGTAACGTAAGAGCGAAGGTAAGAAGGGGATGCCCGCAGGGAGGAGTTTTATCCTCCACCCTGCGACACTCTTTATTAATTATTTAATTCGTAGGTTGAATGAATCAGATTTTTATACACGAGGGATGACCCTGATATACTGGTAGCAGGAAAGCATGAGGGAACTTTAGTCGAACTCATGTAAAATCACCTAATTAGACAAACCGTTGCGGCGGAGGCATACAGACTTTCCTTAAGAGGACCTTTTCATATACATGGAGTTTGTAGCGCCTCAACTTCGCGCGTGGATTAAAAAAAACTATTAATGGCAGGACCATGAAATTTCAAAGAGATGTTCTTTATTGAATTTAACTACAAAATCAATGGTTTTTAAAAAATATGTGTCAGGCCCAGGATCTGAGCTGCCATGTGTATCATGCAGTTTTTGCAAGGGTAAACGACGTGCAGTGTAGAGCCTTGGGAATTGATTCCGGAACAAAAAGTGTGCAACATTTTTTTGTTTATTTTTAAGTCCTCTATAAAACGACTTCTTTTTTATTATGAAAAAGCCCTGTTTTACAATTTTCACAGCGCATTTTGAAAAATGTTCAACTTTCCTTGTCATTCTCTCAAGAATTTCATACACTTTAATTTGATATAAATAGTTTTGAAATAGATCAAGCCGTTCTCGAGCTATCGTGCACGCCAGCTCGAAAAACGTGGTTTAAAAAAAAACGTTTCTTGGGACTGACACATAAGTTTTAAAAACCATTCATTTTGTAGTAGGAGTCAATAAAGAACAATATTTCTTTGAAGTTTCATGCCATCGAAGAGTGGCTCTTGGACGACAACGCTAGGTATTGGAAGATAGCTAAGGGTATGATAAACTCTAAACTTTTTATCAAAGTACCAGGTTGAGCAAATTCTAAAAAACTCCTGAACATGGAAAGAAAGCAGGTGAAAATAATAATTGTAATGCTCACGGGACACTGTCGCCTAGAGAAGCCTAAAAGTGAAGCATTTTTTAAATAATTTCTGTGAACCATATGATTTTGTAGACATCCCCTGTACGGAAATAAATGCCTATATGGCGGAAACCAGCCTCATCAGTGAGGATTAGATTCAAGGGTACAGCACAATAGGTTACATTAGATAACCTCAGTGCTGTGGGACTTACAGGGCCCTGTCAATTTGCAATAATAATAATATTGACTACTCGAATTATTAATTTTCTACTAATCTTTGTTGGCTCACTTTTCGCTAATCAAATCTTTAAAATTTCACTAGAAATTATTTAAGTTTTAACAATTTTGATTCAGAGGCAATAAAGTATCTTTTGCGTCAGAAAAAAAGCTATAACATAAAAATAAATTTCTTTAGACACTCTAGTTGATCCTCATACAGGACAAATAATTTTCACAAAGTTTGCTAAATAATTCCAATTTTCTATGAAAAATTAGAAAAATGTAGCGCATGAAGACCCTGAATGTGCATAAAAAATTTGGAGCCCATTGATCCCTGTCCTTTTGATATTTCAATATTGAATGTAATAATAATATTTATTATCAATGAATTAGTTAATTATAAATATTTAATATTTAAATAAACAGCATAAAAAATGTTAAAAATCAAGAACAGAACTTTGTGGAATAGTAGTGCATGAAGACCCTGAATATGTTTAAATAGTTTAAATCGCATTGATCCCTTGTCATTTTAAGATTGTAAAAAATTATAATTTATCTTAACTCTATTCAAACAATCAGAAGGAAATGGTTTTAAATTATTGCAAGATACGTCACGTTTAAAATTTCACAATATGATCTTAGTATTTTAATAGATTTAAGAATATAACATCATCGCGTTAACCGTTAACCACCCGGGTTTCTCGAATTTCAGTTCCTAACGCTATTTGTCCGAGGAAGACGTATTTTCAACACGAGGTTTACCAAGTTTAATTATTATAACGACTGAACCTTTTAAAAACTAGCCAGGTATCTGAAATTTCAGTTCTTAATCCTACTTCCCAGACAAAGATGTATTTTCAAAACCTAGACTATCAGGTTTAATTATTAGAATGACCGGATCTTTGAAAAACCATCCGGGTATCTTTAGTTTCAGTTGTCGATCAAACTTACCCGAGAGAGATGTATTTTGAACACCTGGAATATCAGGCTTAATTATAATTAATATTGATAATGATAATTATCATAACGAACAAACCTTTGAAAAACCACACATCTAATTATTGTGCAATCATCGTAATATTAATTTGTTCTCAAATTTAAAAGTGAAAGCAAATTTAAACGACAAAGAATTCTCATAAATGCCAGCTAACGTCTGTCTGTAAGACGATTTTCGCCGAATTCAGAAGCGCGATCCCCTCTAACATTTATTTCTACATAGCCCGCAAATCTAATGATTTTTTCAGCAAAATGAGTTTTAGATGAAATGAGATTTTGGACAAATGAGTACCTAGCCACCTGGGATATTTGTAAAAATAGAAAGTTTACTCATTTCATATCAAAAAGAATACGCTGTACGCAACGCCAATCCGCGAAGTACACGTAGCCAAGGATTATCGCCAAAAATAAGATAATGGTTAGTACATATACAAATGAAAAATATTCCAGATTTATTATTATTCTTCAAAGATAATTTCTCTATGTCTTCAGCGAAATGAAGATTTTTGTTTTAACGTTGCTTTTCACTTTTGTGATGTTCCTTGATTCTGTTCGTCAGTAGAATATTACCATAATACAAAATCAATGATATTTTATAACATCCTCAATCCAGATATCAACTATGTATTCAAATATTGGTTTTTCACTTTAAAACAATTGAAACATAAGCTATTATCATTGCATAGGTATTTTTTCTTGCTGCGTAATTATTAATTTATGGAATGAAGTTTCATATTATTTGATATGAAATATTTAATAATAAAATCAGTTTTAATCTAAATATCTTGGGTTTACCGTTAAAAATCTTTATTATTAGTCCAGTAAATTGGCTTTCAAGGTTAGATCTCGTGAAAGGAAAAATAATCATCTTCCGAACAAATTCAAACTTCTCTCTGTGAATCGTTGTTATAAATTGCTATTTTTAAGAGAGAATCGTCTAGAATTTTCATTTGTTAATAAACAATCATTCATGTCGACAAGTGACATAATTTTCCCTAAACCTGTTGCGAAACCTATACCTACCATTAATAGAATGGTTTATTTTTCATGAACTATCTTGGTAGATTGTTTACTACAATCGTTATAAATAAAAACCCTCAATGACTATAACTGATTTTTTAAAAAAAATTTTCATTAATCTTGGACACAAAATAAAACTTTTTATTCTTGCGACATTTTCTGGTACGACAAGCCATTATCTATTCACAGCCCTTTAAATAATATATTTTCATAAATTAATAACTTTTTACAAATCTTTCGTGGCCAAATTTTGGATAATCAAATTTGTAAAATTTAACTAGCAATTTTTTAAGAGTTAACACACTTTTGATTTCGAAAAAAAATTTTAATTAAAAAAAGAATTCTCTTTTAAGATTTTAAGATTGTGAAACATTCTCATTTTTCTTAACTTTGTTCAAACAATCAGAAGACCTCGTTTTTGAATTGAAGACAGGCTACGTCTAGTGTTGTTAACGAGATAAGCTTCAAAATAAAAAGCAATAAATGTCTAAAAGCCGCGACAACTGATTTGATCACTGATAATCAAGTTGAGTATTATGTGATGGTTCAGTTTGGACTCGTATGAAAGATAAAAAAAGATTTTTTGTCTCTTTCTCACTGGATTCAAGGACTACAAGAGGATAATTTTTTCATCAAAAATTAAAATTGAAGATTTTTTTGGATTATTTTCGGGAAATAATACAATTAATTCAAAAACAGATCTTTCACAATATAATAAAGCAATTGATAGATCTAGTACAGTTTTCATAAGAAAGAGTAGTAACTCGGACTTTCTGGGGATGGAGTGGAATTCATCACTCAGGAATTGCCACTTTTGGAAAACAGATGGCGCCAGGCTGTTTCCGCGGCCGCACTCAATACGGAATGTTGAAACTTAAGCGAAGGCAAACTTCAATCAAAACTGAAAAAAATTAGCAAAAAATAATTGTTTCGTTAAAACTTTGTTATATTTAAACTCTTTGAAATTTCGATTATTTTAAATGAATTCAAATCGTTAAAAAAACTATAAATGTTCAAAATGATAATTATATTTTCCAAAATTCAATCGTTCCAGTTTTAATTCCAAAATTGAAACATGAAAATTCAGAACTCTAAAATTGAAACCATTCACGAAATTAGAGAAATTATTCAATAACTGCGATATCAAATTTAGACGTTTTATTTTAGTCGATTTGGATTTTAAACCAAAAATCTTCAACTCTTGAATTTTAAATCGTCTAATTTTTTTTGTTAAATAGTCCAATGAAATATTTTTCTTTTTTTAAATGATTCATTTTGCCAAACCTTCAACTAAAAATTACACAATTTAAAGACTTTCAATTCGAACTTTTTTTATACTTTGAGTATGAAATTTCAATTGTTTTGGAAAAAGTTTCAGCGCGCCTAAGGCTCGCGATTGTTGGATCTCGCGCTTCGCGCTCGATAATGTATTTATCTGGTGCTTCGCGCTCGGTATTTGTATTTCCCCCACATTTATGCACAGACATTTCAAAATTATAGGTCAAAACATTGACAACTGTAATTTGGTGATTGTGAATTCTCTTTTGTTAAAGCTCATTCGGCTTTAACGAACACATTCTCTTCACGTTTCTCGTGCTTCGTACTTGATTTTGTCCAGAATGTTAAATTTTCTACATTATGTTCAACACTATATTATATCAAATGTGGATTATATTTATTTATGTACCTCGGCCTGGGATTGCTTATTTAGATATTGCAAAATAAAGTTCAAATTTTATGCATCATGATTATTTCAATATTTGTTTCTTATTTTGCATTATATTTTATTTTCAGCTACCATAAAAATGTATCATTTCAATAAATGTATATTATTACAATTTATAACATGCATTAGTATTAAAATATTCGTATTTTCATTGTCTTGTTTTTATGATTGATAAAAGTGCGCATACTATAGGAAAAAAAGGAAACAATTTTGTTATTAAACAATTTATTGTAGCTTGTGTCCTCTTGCGAAAAAGGTAATTTTTTTGTTTTTAATATATTTTTACATCTAGAGTTTATAACAAATTTTTACATCTTTTTTAATTAAATAACTTTTGTCTTTTCTTTTTTTTTGTCTCTCATGTCGTTTTTCCAAAAGTTTCATTTTTTTATTTTTAATCTTGTTTTTTACGATTACAAGAAAATCTACGCGTCCTTTCAAAAAATTAGTAATGAAAAATTTGTAGCTCTCTTCAGTGCAAAGCAATTTTGTTGATTTATTTTTTTCGTATCTTTTGTCGTTTGTCTAGAAATTCAATTTTTTTATTGTTAATGCAATTTTCTACGAATAAAACAAAAACTATGCGTCCTATCAAAAAGTGATCTATAACAAATTTGTAGATCTTTTTTGAATATACAATTTTGGTCAGTTCATCTTTTTTCGTATCTTGTATAGTTTGACCACATAATGGAATTTTTTATTGTTCATTATTTTTTGTGCGGTCAAAATTTGAATTTTCGATTTTTCAAGAAAATTCAAAAAGTTCTTGTGATAATCTTTTAGGATGTTTAAAATTCAAGATTTTTCTTTCTCTGGCATTTTTTCTTATCGTGCATTGTTTGGCTTAAAATGTTCATTTTCGTTTGTTTTTTGGAATTTTGTAAATGCTGTAACTCCGGTAATTTTTTTCAATCGAAAAAAGTCATCGAAATAAATTATTCATCTTTTTGAGTAATACTAATAACCGTACATAGAATTTTCAAATCTTGGAAAAAAGGGGTCTCAAAAATTTTGAAAAAGCGCTCACTTTTAGAATTTTCATCCAAAATGGCTGGCTAACGAACTTGACCTTCATTTCAGGACACTTGAAGAGTATGCCGAAGCTCAATCCAATCTGTCAATTCTTTCGAAAGTTATCATGCTCACAGGCAGGCATATATACAGACATCCTTACATACATTTTACATCCATACATACATCCTTACATACATTCATACATACATGACAGAAACATTCCTAAAAACATGTTTTTCGGGTTCAGGGGGTCTCCAAATGTGGACATTTGACAGAACCGGGGGGTAGGGGGTCAAATTTGACACAAATCTAATACCTTCTCTGTTGAGAATGTAACAATTCAATTTTCAATGTCTGATTCTAAAGTTTTCGCATTTTCAAGGCTTGAATTTGACAATCTTTTTTTTTTATTTTTATTGTTTTGAATTAATTCTGAAGGCATTTAATTCAAAATTGTTTAATTGCAAATCCTTTAAACTGATAATTGTACGACTATCAAATCTTTCAAGTCTATGATTTATATTTATTATTATTATTATTATTATATCATTAAGCCGTTTCCCTTTCGGGGTAGGCGTGAATTGCTCGGTGGTAAAGTAGTGATGTGTGGATGGGTATATAGGTGAAGGGTAGATAGGTATATAGGTTGAATGATTTGCATAATTATACAATGCCTCGTATTTGCATTTGATTATTCTTAACTTTTCGTAAATATTATAAATATATTGATTGCTAATATTATTATTCTATATGAATTTAATCTTTTTGGGTTAATATTACTATCCTTTTTTTTTATATTTATATTATATTCTATATTAATTTCTACCTGAATAAATTGTTAAGTTAATGAAAAGAGCATGCAAAGAATGGTAATAATTTGAGTAATAACTTAAGCATACATATATAGAATAAATGACCATTTATGAAAATGTTAAAATCAAATTTTATTATTAAAACAAAGAATAAATAATTTTCAAGGTTATTTGAAAAAAAATGATTTGTTTAAATGTTTTTTTTCTCTTAAATTTAAACAACTTAATTTATCATAATTAATAATGAATTATTAACTGATGCGTAAAATTATTACTGTAAATTTTTGGAATCGAACTATTTTGAATATTTAATTTAAACGTATTGCTTACTCACAGACAAAACTGTCTAGTGATAAGAAATTTTGAATTTCATATTTTAACTTACAATGACTTAATTTGTGAGTCAACAAAATACTTTTCAACTAGTAATTCACAAGACGCAGCAAATTGATTGATTAAATATCTTTATTTAACAATAAGTAGAGTAAAACAATTGGAATGTCAAATTTGTAAATAATATTATGCGGTTGAAGTTTCGTTAGAATATTGATCGAGACAAATTTTCATTCCAATTCTTCGTTTTTATATAATAATTTGATTAATTAATCCAAATAGAGCATAAAAATACAAAAATTAGCCCAGAATAACAACTGTAGATCTAATAAAAAGCAGATTCTAAAATTTTGAGCGAAAGGACTTTAAAAAAAATTAAATACGGTTTAAATGTAGCACTTTTGTTGTTTAACGATTCAAGGCTTTCTATTTGAAAAAATTTAGATTCCAATTGATTAGTGTTTAATATTTAATTTATAATTGCTCATTTTGAATAAACAGTGAAATACTGCTAAATATTGAAAACAGTGTTTTTTTTTTTTTCTTTAATTAAAAAGTTTCAATTTGCAATGGGTTAAAAATGGAATATTTTAGACTATAACAATATTTGAACATAGGACTTGAAATTGAATATAAGCGTTTAATTTCGAATCTGTTAATTGGAAATTATTAAAAATTTGAAAATAGTTTATAACGTTTCAATTGGACGTGTACAGTTGTTTAACTGCTAATTATTTCAAATTAAAGCAGTCCCATTTTTAATGTTATAATCTGTAAATTTCTTAATTTTGAACAGATTTAGAAGACGAGGTTATTTAAAACTGTTATTTATATTATGATACATGAAATTTACGATATTTCACTGTCATTTCCAGGTTCAGCTGCTACCATGTTTTAAAATGATTAGTTTTAGGGTAAAAAGTTCAAAATTCAACAAGGTCGGAAAAATTAATTTTTATAATAAATTGTTTTCATGTTTTTGTGAACATCAAAGTGTTTATTTTATTCAGTAATTGTTATACTATTTTTAGTCAACGCATATATGGCGGAAGTTTTTCTAATTATTGTTTTTTAAATTTGTTTACACTTTTTGTATGTTTCGTTTTCTATAAGCTAAAATAATAATTTATGGACAGTTTTATATTCCTCGCGATGCATTTATGGATATTTTTAAAGATTACAGGTAAAAAAAATATTCATTAGTCCAGAGATTCATAACTAAAAAAAATTGAAAGCGGTGTCCAGTTCTTGAAAAAACGCACTTTATTGAACTACAATAGTTATTTGTCTATTTTAAGTATTGCATTTATTAATATTCTTCAGGATCAAATGATCGTAAAAAATTATGTCATTAGCCCAGATCTGCAAAACTACAAAAATACAAAGTCTCACCAAAAACATCTACGATGCAAGAACTCCACCAAGTTAAAATTTATTAGTAAAATCAGTATAGTTGCTCTAATCGAAGTTTGCCAAATAATTCTAAAAGATATCTAAATCTTCAAGTTTATTAAATTTAAAAAATTACAGAAATTCTGATGATGTATTAAGAGGGGGGAAAATTAAAGCATGGCGAGATTTTTTTTTCAATACTAATATCAATAAGTTTTTATTTTTCTCCACTTTCAATACATTATCAAAATTTCTGTATTTTTTCAATTTAAGAAATTTGAAAACTGATGTATCTTTTAGAATTAGGTACTTGACAAGCATTGATTTCATAAACTATATTGATTGTACTGACAACTTTTCACTTCAGGGTCTTTTTTGCATCGTAAATGTTTTTGGTGATATTTCACTTATTTTTTTATTTTTAATGTTGTTATTAAAAAACGCCCCCCTCCCCAGTAAAGCAACAAACTCCATACATTAAAAATATGGGCTGTGTCGGCTCTGATCCTCGCGTGTTTGCAATACTCATGCTCGGGTAAAAAGACTGAGCTTACCTCCTAAGTATGTACTTGTACATAATATACTATTATCTCTATAGGGGTCTCGAAAGACCAACCAATAACCATTGAAAATATTCTATTTCAGCTGCTCGATACGATTTTTAGTTTCTTGGCTAGAAAAACAGATTTCTATACTGGTGGTGGCGAAGGAGCGGCAGAAAAGGTATAGTTTGTTTATATTTAATTTTTGGTATTAAGCCAGTAAGAGCTCCATTTTTCATGCCGCCTAAATTTATAAATTTATATTGTCAAGATTGATTCTGTCGCAAAAAATCTGTGAAAGTATGGGTGACACCATATCGAATAACTGTACCTAATGGGTTGATATATAGACGGTTTTTATAATAGACACAAATTTCCTCACATGAAGCTTTTTAAAAGAAATTTGAGGGCATGCTGCACTTAGAATGTTGCAATTCAATAAATTTCACGATTCCCGGATTTCAAGTCTTAAGTAATAAATATTTATTTAATGAAACTTTCAAAAAATGTCAGTCAAACAGAAATTCAATTTTTTCAAGTTTCTAAGAAAAATAACAGTGCATTGACGTCCATTTTCATGTTCTTTACCATTTCCTGAACTTTTATGTTAGCGAAAAATATTTATTATTATGGACAGAAACCTCGGGAAGCATAACATGAATAAAATATGTAATGTTACTTATTATTTACTTTAAAAAATATGAGCTCTTAAGTTAACGTTTAGTATCAAGTAAAGTTTTGGGAAACGTAACGACGTGAAATTTCTACGTTTATTCCACTGAATAATTAAAACAATGTTCTGATTTTATAAAATTGATCTGCAGCTCGTGATGAGTATATTTAAAAGACATGAAGCGACAGCTGTAACGAAAACCGAGACAGAGAAAGCAGAGCGAGCCGAACAGGAGAGGAAACGTCGAGAGAAACTTGAGAAGAAGCGAAAAGAGGAACAGGCCGCCAAAAAAATGGAAACTGACTCAAAAATTGTAGAGCTCACTGACGAGCAGGCTGCAAAATTACAAGAGGAAATAGACAATAAGGTGATTGTTTTATTTTCTTTTATCTTTGACCAGTTATCTTTTTTGCCGTTATGAGTGGATGATTACATTTCGACTCAACGCATCTTCAGCTTTTATGATAAACCGACCTTCTTTTAAAACCTGGAAAAAATTTTAATTATTGTAAAAGACTTTTCGAAAGTATATTTTTTTAATTGGATGAATGTTAAAAATAAAATTAAAATAAAAGGGTAGAGTGCCATTACTAATGTGTTTTTATACGCAACGGTTGCAATCTTCTAATGGCTCAAAATGTATCTTACATTTTTAAAGACAGGATGAGAATTATTTTCAAGTATTTTAGTTAACCAGAGTGTTGAACGAAATTCATTACTGCAATATAAAATTCGTATAACTGATTAGGCCTTTTGTGTAACACAGGCATGATGGACGCGTTTTATCAGCTTCTTTTCAGTTTTGAAAGCAGTGGTTTACACACCAGCAGGAGGGACAGCGAATGCGCATGTGCGGAGTGGTGTGGAGTACGATTATGATCATAATCGATCTCCACACATGCACATTCGCTGTCGGCCGTGCACCATTATGGACGCATCAACCTAACCTCAAATGTCAGATGTGATAAACTTGTAAATCATACCTTTTTTATCATAGGTTTCTAAAATTTAAGTATTTTACATTACACATGATGTATGTTATAATATATTTAAAATGTCATCCTGGTACTTATCAAAAAATAAGGTTGCCAAATGGGATGTACATATTTTTCAAATTTATCAATAATTTTATTAAAATGTCAACTGGATACATATGAAAAATTAGTTTGTCATAATGTTGTACGTAAACTGGGTCATTAAAAATGACACCCTCGTTACCTATAAAAAAGGGTATTCTGAGGAAGATGCCATATATAAAATATGTGCTTAATTTTGCTATGTACCATTGAGTACTATTGTAATTTTTTTATTCATTAGAAATTTTATGCTGAATTTGTCTACTTTTTCACTTTTGTATTTTTATTCGCAGATTTCTATTTTATATTTTTTATATCTTGTTTTTGTATTCATTTTTGAATAAGTGATAATGATTTCTGGAAGGAATTCTTATGCTTTGGATTTTTTTTTGGCCTATGAAATTTCTTGAAACAAGTGCATTTTACAATGCTTGCGTTAGTCGATGGGGTCCTTTGAAATTTGAGTCACTTGTCCAACAGACGAAAAGCTATATATAACAAAAGGGCATCGGTAAAAGCTTTCTCTCTCTTAAAAGTGGGATGGTACTGTTTCCAAAATCTGGCAATGCCTGAGATTTCCCGTGTTAAAAATCAATGTTAGTTTATGTCGTTACTTTGAACACTGCATCTCGTATATTTCGATAGTGGTAATTTTTTTCTATGTTCATTTTCTTGTCTTCTTGTGAACATTTAAGAAAAAAATTGAGTTATTAAGACTGAGAAAATAATTTGGTTATAGTGTGCACATTTATACACAGGGAGTTAATTTTTTGCAAGTTTTTAATCCCTAATATTTGTTTTTAATATATCGTTTTTTTTTAATTGATTGAAATGGAAAAATGAAACTGATATTAATGGAGTGCCGGTTAAAATATCAGGGAGATTTATTTATTTTACAAAACAAAAATTGGGATCAGCTTATTTTTAGTTTAAAATTTTTTCTTCATTCTTGTTATAAAATAATTGTCCAAAAAATCAAAGACATTATTTCAATGAAATGAGGTGTTCATGAGCAGCTATTTCAGAAAATGTAGAGGTCATGTTTCGCATCTAATTGGAAACCACATCTATAAGATACCATTTTCAGAATATCGGCATTTTGCATTAAAGTGGTCATCGCACCGTATTACTCGCTTCTGCATGGCATATAAATAAATAATTTTATATAAATATTAATTAACTTGACCTATTCGTGACATATGTACATCCTTCGGATAACACAGATGATCAATTTTACAACAGATTTGATTGCATTTGGAGGAAAATAAGTTTCACTAGTTTTGTCGCAGCTGTCAAAATACACGAGAAACATCCAAAACAAAGTTTTGGTCATAACATTTAAAAAGTTACCTTAATCCACCGAATTTTTTAACCATTCGACATTGCATTCATAAATAAAAATACTGAAGTTAACCTCACTCGTTCATAATTTGCAGATTTTTGTAAAAGCGATTGCGCACTATTACCCACTGTACCGCAATATCCGACGCTCCCCTATGTTTGAAATTTCGTATTAACAAATTCATTTCAGTTATTGATTTTTGGACTTGAATTTTCGCTCCTAAATTCTGCTGCAACTTTATGAAACTTAACCTTTCGTCATGAAACTGTCCTTACTATCTGAGTTGGGAATCTACGGTAACATTTTAAACGTATTTAATTTTGCAGAAAGCCGCTCAGAAAGTGGAGGCCGTCGCATCGTCTAGCTCTATGGAAAGCGAAATCAAAACAAAGACCGAAGATTTAGAGGAGGAAGAGGACGAGAGTGAAAAGGGGAAACTGAAGCCTAATAATGGAAATGGTGCGGACCTGTCAAATTATCGATGGACGCAAACTCTTCAAGAAGTCGAGGTGAGTATCTATTGTAATTCTGAAGCAGCAGAAGAGCGTAATTTGTACTATAATGGTGCTGGGTATAATAGTTATTTAATTTGACTGATCTGAAAAAAATCGTATTAGTACTTATAGCAGGTGCATATCTTACCGGCAATGTAAAGGATACATTTCACGGTAGTCCTGAAGAAGGAAAAAGTTTGACTAAAATGGATCCAAAATCAGGTTTCACAGGATATTTCTACATCATTTATGGACTCAAAATCTGAAATAATAAAAATCTTAGCTGCTTCCTTTCGCGAGATATCGATATTTTAATATTCCGCAGTACTCAAAATCGTAATTCTCATATGCTATCACCATATATCAGACGTTTGAAATGAAATCTACAATAACTTTATACTTCGAGAATTTAAACGATAGAAACTGAAACATAAAACCACTTTCAGCTTCACCCAGGACCAACGATGAGGACGTAGTGGTTATATGGCCCCATTTTAATTTTTTGTTTTAATTTTTAAATTTTATTATACATTTTTTATTTCTCTTCTTAATTTTTCAATATTTCTATGTGCTTGATAGGAGTTTTAAGATTAGATATGGAGTGAAGAAAATTCAACCACTGCTTTAAGTAGTCTTGAAGCATAAGACTCATCAGCTATGTAATTTGTTTTATAACGATCCCAGAACTTTAGAAAATCGCGGCGAACTAACTCCACTTTGCTCGGACCTAAATGTTTCTTTTTTGTTTGCTGTGGTAAGATTCTACAAATGAAAGTCGTATTAACCTTCAATTTAAGAGGAAATTCCATTTTTGTCATGAGACATCTTTTTGATACATGAGGACATTCCTCTGAGTGTGTTGAATAATTTTTTTATTATAAGTATAAGAACTTAAATATCAAGGTGTTAATATCTCGTGAAAGGGAGCAGCTAGGATTTTTATTTTTTCATACTTTGAATCCATAAATGATGTAGAAACTTCTTGTGAAACCTGATTTTGAATCTATTTTAGTCAAATCTTTTCCTCCTTCAGGACCACCGAGATTTGTAAGATCATTTTCCGTTGGAGCCGATCAATCATATGCGAATTTTAAAATAATCGTTAATTGTAGTTCCCCCCTATACACGAAAAGTACTTTTCCATTTTTTTTGTCTATTTAGATTATAATTGTATGCTTTTGTCATAAATTACGAAACGTCCGCAAGGAAATGCAATAGTGGGCGTGAAGACTTAGTAGGGTGGGTCGAAAAAAAGAAATTATTTTTGGAATTCGAAAACAATACAAAAAGTTTTGCATTGGAACATCCATGAAGTGTGCTAAATGCGGTGTCGATCGATTTACATCTTGGTTCCGTGCACGAGCAAAATATATTTAAGAAATATATGTACTGTGTGCTGAGTTTTAAAGTTTTTAGGATTTCCATCTTTTATTATATTTTGAGGTGTCTTCTCAATTTTTATCAGATTTTCAGATAATATTCTGCAAGATATATAGCTGTTTCAATAACCCCCTCTAATCAACATGTAATTTTTGCGTTGATATAAACGTTACAAACAAAAAATGGTTTGATGTTTGAGGGATTTCCTTGGATCAAAATGAATTCACAAAAACTTAAAGATGTCTCACAAATAAAAAATTGGTGCATTGACAATTCTTCCGACATCATGAATTTTGTGTGAGTTTATTTTGATCCAAGGAAATTCTTCAAGATTCAAAGGATTTTTTTTTCATCTTTAAATTGACTCAAAAATTTAATATTTCTTAGGGGGGGTAATTAAAACATAATTATTATTATTAATATTTTTTTAAATATTTAATATTAATATAATATAATATTTATTATTAATAATTATTAATTAAGCCTTTGGTCTGTGCGGGTAGAAAGTTACAGAAGTAAGAAATTTGACGAGGTGCGTATTCACAATAATGTGATTATTGAGGGTTTAAAAATATTAAATCTTTAAAAAGTTGAAAATTCAGCCGGCAGTAAATTTCTAACATATATTTTGTTCGCATGCGAAATCAAGGTATAAATTGATTGATTCTACATTTAAAACACTTCATGAAGGTCCCAATGCACAGCTTTTTGGCATGGTAGTTGCTTTCGATTTTCAAAATCCTTTTTTTTTCGATCTATCATAGTACTTGTCAGTATCACGAGCCTGTAATACACTGGAACACTCAAATAATCTGCATACCGCTCTTACGAAGATCACTTCGATCTGTCCAGGAGACTAACGGTTTTGCTGTAATTTCGCGTTGATGGTTTCATCCGCAAGGAGGGAAGAATTAGTAGAAAAATAACTCTTGAGTTTTTCTTGTACCTTGCCAGAACTGCGTTTTGCCGTTTGGGAAATCGGGAAACTTTTCCAACGAGTACGCGACTAATTTTGAAGACTATTTTAGTTACTTTCAGAGGAAAAATATATTAACGTTAATCCGAATTTGTATCCACTGAGGTACCCCGAGTGCGAGCGGGGGAGAGAGACCGATTTATGACCGGAACATACTTATACCACTGTCAGGATTCCCGTGTTCGGCAGTAGCACAAGTCGGACTGCGGTCAGCCGCCTTTTCTTTTGGCAGGCAGAACCCTGTTCTATTTTATTTATTTAATACATTTAAGAGTTGTTAACCAGCATTTTGAAGGAAAATAAAACGAGGACGGATTTTGTTCCCGATGGGACACTATTTTAGACTAATGTCGCGATGGGAAAAAATCTGCTATCAGACAGATGTTTTGATGCATGTCGACCCTTGCGATAACTGTTGGCGAGAATGGAAATATTGTAACTAACTTTAGCATTGGGCTTATGGTGAAATAAGTGAACATTTTGATTTTCTTGTAATCAGTCAAGAATAATAATACACGATAAATTTTCAAAGACGCTGAAATAAAAATGAAATAGAATTAAAAAAAGATAATTAAAATTAAATAAAAATACGATAAAATAAAAATAAATTAGAATCCTAAAAAGATCGCTCGCTGCCTAATCTCAGGAATCGGAGTACAAATGTGAGAAGTAACGCTCTCAAGTCACGTGCTGATTCCCTGGAATGTACAGCCTCTACTCAGGACAGATCTGAGGTTCCTCCGGGAGGTTCTTGTATGGGTTCTAATTCTATTAGGAAAAGAAGCAGACAAGCTTTAAATACCTCCAATAGTCCGAGTAAAGGGAGTTTAAAAAGAAATAAGAGTCCGAATAGTTCAGGGGGTGAGGGGGATCAAATGACTGCCCTACTCAGTATCTTAACACAGGCGACTCATGGTCGGCTCCAATTCTCTCTCCTCAGGGCACGTCGTCTTTCACAGATAGAGTTGATACTGAGGTTACTGATAATAATTATAATTCAGATGTCGGTAGATTGAATTCTGAGAGAACTCAGGAATTTTTTGGTCCACAGTTGTTATGGATTAAGGAGGGGGTGAATTAAGATTTTCGGTTCTCAGATTCATCCTCCTTTCCGTTTATGGTTTTGATGGAAAGCACAAATCCTCAAAAAAGATTAGATAGGTTTGATCCATTGGGTCTTGCTGACAAAATCGATGAGCTTATTTCTGGTGGCAGAAAGATCCTAAGAAACGGTCAGAATCAAGTAAAAATTTTCTGCGATGATTGGAGAGATGCAAATATTCTTCTGGATTCCGCGGATCTTGTTCTTGCGGGTTCAAAACTGTTTGTTCCAGCATCTCTTATTAGAAAAAAGGCTTTTATCAGGAACGTTGATCCAAAATATTCTCCTCTTAGTATTTTTAATCGCGTCGATCATACGATCAAGGACTCCATTCTGGCTATTAGAAAGAGAACTAATACAGATAAGACCCTCTTTGATAAGGTTGAATTTACCTTTTCGCTTTCAGGTATACCGAATATCATCTTCTTATCGGGATGGGAGTTTCCTATGACTCCGGTGATCCCCTCTCCGAATCGGTGTTATAGATGCCAGAGGTTCAGACATTTTGCCAATCAATGCCGTGGCACTAGACCAGTCTGCGACTTTTGTGGTAAAATTCATCACACAAATTTCTGTCATAATAGATTGAGAAAGGTCTACTGTACCAACTGTCAAGATTCTCATCGCACTTCATCTCGGGATTGTCCGGTCTATTCCTATGAATTCGAAATTATAAATTATAGATTTCTGCATGACTGTGGTTATGACCAGGCGGATACAGCTCTTGCCCAACGAGGTGTGGTGGCTCCCGCCTCTAGACGAAGGAATTCTGCTTCTTCAAACCTAAATACTGATCAGAACGAGGTTTCACTCGAGCCCGGGGGTAGCAATTTAGTGGAAAAATCCGTACCTAAATGTAATTTGCCTACAAATCCTATCTCACAACCAAGTTGCGGGGACGAGGTCCCTGTTATTAGGCACACTGGCATTTCGGATCTCGAGGACCTTTTGAACTTATCAAGGTGGAATGATATCACTTCTTCTAGATTACTGGGTGATAATAATCATGATGGATCACTTAGTAGTCTTTTGGGTCAAAATGTCAATTCACTGACCCCGAGAATGGAGCAAATGTCCTTGTCCTCTCGGAATTCACTCTCAGCTGAATACAGTACCCTTGGTTTAGATTAGTCTATTTCCTGTAGATCAATCTATATTGTTCTGATGGTTCAGATTAATGAATTTTAATTCAAAATTTTAAATCAAAATTAATTATATACAGGTTATGTTTGGTTTTCTGCATGTTACTGTTAAGTTTAACTCCCTTCCAGAGTAATTAATGAGTAAATTTATAGGGTAAATAGAGTCTTCTCAATCATCTATACCCTATTTTAGTTCCGATTCTTCTTGAATTTAATACCTCATATTTGTTATAGTTCGCTCCCAGCATAACGAGCTCATTATTTTCTGCTCATACAGTCCAAGTTGCATATAAATATTATATTCACGATAATAGTATATATATATATAGGTAATTCTTTGCATGTGATTTTTTTTTTATTTTTTTTTTTGATTTATTTATTTTTTTGTTTGTTATTAAATTAACTTTTAAGATAGTTTAAATCTGCCTGTCTGAATTATGAATACGATAGTAGAGGAGTCCAAGGGTAAGTTAAAATTCGCTAACTGGAACGCGCATAGTGTTTTGCATAAGAGGGCTGAAATTGATATAATTCTGGCAGAGTTCGATCTGGACGTGTTATGTGTTACCGAAACTTGGTTAGGTTCGAAGCAGGTTTGGGAATTCCCTGGCTACATAACTCACAGGTGTGACAGACTTAGAGATAGAGGGGGAGGGTCGGCTATTTTAGTTAAGAAAGGTCTTCGTTTCAAGAAGCTTGACCTGGGAGGTATCTTACTGGGAGATTTGGATGCAGTAGGCATAATTTTGCTTACTTCCATGGGCTCTATCGCTGTATTGTCGGTCTATTGTCCTCCTCTAAGTGGTGCTAAATATGACACTTGGTGTGAATTAATTAATTGTGCAGATGCTGTGGACCATATTCTTCTTTGTGGGGATTTCAATGCTCATTCTGGAATGTGGGGAGCGGTTTGGGAGAATGCCTCGGGGAGGGAATTGAGTATGGCTGTTTCTGACAGGGACTTAGTTCCCCTGAATGACCATGTGCCTACTTTTCTTCCTTCTTCGGGACCATCTGGTTCAAACTTAGATTTAATCTTTCTCTCCGCTTCTCTGGCTCATTTGTCCTCGGTGGATGTTTCGGAGGATACCTTCCACTCTAATCATTTTTTGGTATATGGGTGTATTGATGCTACCCCTAGATTGTCTAGCTCATCATCTAGGAGATTTAACATCAAGTCTTTGGATTGGTTCCTCTTCCGTAAAGGTGTGGAGGAGTTGATTCCATCCCTTGTGCAGGAATTGAATGGTGGCGCGAACCCGTCTAGAGTGTTTGACCATTTTATGGACCATGTTTTCAAAATTCTGGTGGAGTGTGGGGCATTTCGATGTAGCTCATATGGGGGTAAGAGGAAGTCTCAACCCTTGTGGTGGAATTCTGAGTGTGATGAGACATTAGTTCGGAGGAGGACGGCCTTGAAGGAATATCTGTCTAATCAGCCGAGAGAGGAGAAGGCAGTTTGCAAGGGAGTTGACCAGGAGGTCAAGTGATTTCTTAGATTTCAGAAGTTTGGTGCTTTTAAGGATTTCAGTGAGACGCTTAATCCTGGCACTGGTATGACCAAGGTTTGGCGGACTGTTCGGCCCTTGGCCTCGAAATCAAATGCGAGTAACACTGGTATAGTTACGGATCAGAATTCTCCAGAATTACAAGAGCTCCAAGATGATTTGGCAGCCTCTCATATTCCTCCTGTGGAAATTCCCCTTGTATTTGCGATTGACGAGTCTGAACCTATGAACATGCCTTTCTCCAAGCTTGAGTTTGAAGTGGCTCGCAAAGCCTGTAAAGCGAGGACCTCTCCAGGGTTGGATAGTATTACTGGGGGCTTCTCCTCAGACCTGCTGGGAAGGGATTTCGCCCAATATCTCTGACCTCCTGTATGGGTAAGCTGTTTGAGAGGCATGTTCAGAGACGTTTGGAGTTTTTGGTCGAGAAAAGGAACTGGATACCCAGGTTTCAGTATGGCTTTCGTCGAGGTAGATCGGCTCTTGATTGTGTGACCTCGGTTGCTTCTGAGGTGATACAGGGACTGGGTGAGGCGGAACCTACCCTGGCTCTTGCTATTGACATAAAGGGTACGGCTTTTCCTGTATTTGACCTTGAAATGACCTTGAACCTGACGTGATGGAGGTAAATAGACCTCGGACTCGTATTCAGCGCGTCAAAATACATAAGGATAAAGTGGTCTTGTCGAATAGTCCTCACCTTTCTTTTTTTTTGTAAACCAGTGTAATTTTCGTTTGTATAACGCAGAGAGGCTGTTTTGAAATTATCTTTATATGATTTGCTTTTGTCGTCATTTTAAAATATCTTATGCAAGTTTGTACATTTCAATTGTTTGTATTATTATTTCTAATAATAAATAGATACTCTTAGGGGGCGCAAGAAGGTCCTTTGTGATTTTCTTATTGACAATGATAGTACTGATGTGCGAGGTTTGTTAAGTTTCATCAAAACTGAGTACAATATTGATCCTGAGTATCGAGAAATAGTAGCTGATCATTTAAATTTGTATTTTTTCCCTATATTTCAGAAAACCTGGAAAGAATGTTTAAGTATAAACAATCAGTTTAAAAGAGGTTCGAAAAGTGGCTAAACACTGACTTCGCTGTTACATTTTCTGGGACAAAATCAAAGGAGGAAGGAAAAGTTCTGATACGAAATTCGAAGATGCTTCTGCTGCGACAAAGAGACGAAAATGAATGTTTATTGAAGAGAGTTTCACGGCTGCTCAGATACGTCTTTTCAATGATCCGAAGTTTAATAAAAACAATTTGACCGATGACTGTTTTTTCACAGCATCAGTGGTGCCAATATGGTTGAAGGTAAACCACACTAAAGAAACAGTTTGTATGAATCTTAATTGCTCCTCGACAAAGGAATTTACGAAATCAAAAATCAACAATATAAAGACTCAAGCGCAGAAGTTTAGACCCACAACAATTACTACGACTAATGGTGTGTACATAGTTACAACAGAAATAAAGTAAAAGTTTGCACAGCTCTCACTGATACTCCATCTTCCACTTACTACATTTGCAAGGCGACACCATCTCGGATGAATTATCTAGAGCATGTGAAGCCGAAGAAAGAAATCGTATCCAACTTTGAATTTGGTCTTTCCACTTTGCATGCCTAGATCAGGTTCATGACGTTTATACTACATACTGCTTGTCGGTTACAAATCTGCAAATGGAGTATATCCAAGAAAGAGGATCAGGAAACGGTGAAAGAAGCTAAGAAAAGAATTTGCAACAAATTTCAAAGGAAGATTTTATCTACTAGCAGAAAAATTGCTCCTCTCTTTTTCGACAAGTTTGCTTTTAGGATAGCAAAACTGTATGTGAGTTTATATCCATGTCACTATATGCCTTTTTCAGTTCATAAAGTACTGCTACATGTGGGGAAAGTTATGGAGAATATAATGCTGCCAATTGGCATTTATACCAAAGAATCTTCTGTGGCCAGGAGCAAGAATATTAAGTACATTCGGCTGTTCAATACACGAAAAATCTCTCGATTGCATACGATGTACGATCTAATTCAGAAACTCTTTGAGTCCTCAGATATGCTCATTGCATTCTTGAACCCTGAATGGGAAACAGTTGAAGTTGAACTTGATCAAGAACTTGATGAACTAATAGAACAATTCGAATCCAAGAATGATACGAGTTCTCAATTGTAATTGATTTATTTTGAGTTCTTTATAATAATCTCATTATTATTATAAGTATTGATTGTTTCTTTGATTTAATACCACAAATAAGATTATCAAAAAAGTGATGGAAGTAAAAATAACTTTTTACTACGACAAAACGCAAATTATCACAGATTGTTTAAAAAATTGTTATTAAAAATGACGCAAATTGTTATTTAGTGTCCCATATCCAATTTTGGAATTACTGTATATTATTTTTTGTTCAATTTCGTTGGTTAGTTATCGCAATAAATATAAATCCAATAATATTTGAAGAAAAAAACATTTCTTTCTACAATGAAACGGCCGATTGGGAGACTTAATTAATTATATTATTATTAGCAATCTATAATGTTTATATTTGATAAAGCTAGAAGTATATCAATGGCTTTCAAGACAATTGTGAATCACTTTTGGTCAGGAAAATCAATTTAGCTATGAGAAAAACTCATTTATAAAGGATTTGTTTAAAAAAAGTTGATTGAAACAGTAATTATTAACTCTCGCTAATTTTTTGTTACAAATTATGACTCTTATGAAATATATTAGCAATTAGCGGGAAGCGAACAATTTTTTCTACGAGAAAAAAAACCTAATAAGAATTTGTTTATAAAAATTGTTTATGATGATTAGGTTAAATATTATTGGAATTAATTATGTTCGATGAATGCAGGTACAATAATTCTGGCTGATAGTGAGATTCTATCTGTATTTTTTCGAGGTAAAAATTCACAAAGCTGAAATCGCCAATTTCCTCACTTTATTTGTTTATATATTGTTGCTCTGTGAAAGAAATAAAAAAATAAAAAACCACAATCCTCTTAAAAATTCAATGATGATCATTTCTAAAAAAAACTTTCAAATCGGATAAGAAATACAACCTGTGGGCGATTATGTATAGTAAATTGCTATTCCAGATCACTGTGGATCCCCACGCACAATTGTTACCTGAGGTCAGTTTTTCGAAATATGTTTGAAAACATTTTCTGATCAAGCTAAGAAATTTTTTTCCTATTGTAAGGTTGATCAGCGACAAAAATGGGCCAGGTGAAACCTTCCAGACTAGACAGTGTAAATAAAGCTAAAGGAGCGCCAAACCTGGGTCAGATCAGACTTTCCAGACTAGACGGTCTAGATAAAGCCAGGTCTGGGTGAAACCTGATACTAAACTCTCATGAAAATTTTCCACATGGGATACTGTAAACTAAAGATGTAAAGAAATCCAAGCCATTAAAATCGCGTTAAGGATCCGCAGAACCAATAAGGACGTCTTCAGGGACATTTACTCGGCATTTTCGCGCAGAAACGACAAACTTTGCGACGACCAGAAGAAAAAAGCGCAACCTGTCACCGACCCATTCGTGTACGCGGTAGGTCGATTTGTCTCACGGGACACCATCGCAATTATCGCTGCCTTTATCGTGTCTGCTTCATCGTCGACGAGCCAGCGAGACCCCCCGGAATCTCAATGTGTCTGTTTGCATGCCATCATTATTATTATCAATTTAAACACTCTGAAATTATAACGCTTGCCACAAGAGTTGGCCCCTAATGACCTGCACATTAACTGGATAGAGTTGCGAAAATCGGTTTTCGATAACTAGTCAAAGAAAGCCGATTTTACGCTCGCCTCTTTTGTCTTTAAATGAATCTCTGGATAATACTAGGAGAGATTTTTCCAATAAAAGGAACTCGTCGTTAGAATACCCGTTTTCATTATTCAAATTTAAAACTTTTTCTGACGTCTGGAGAATTCAGTGATTTCTTAATTGCCTTTTTATACGAATAAGAAATCTCCCTCATTCCCTTTCAGTAGAGGATTCAATATTGAACTCGATGGTGGATATTCCACTCAATATGCATGTTAATTGCAAGTAAGTTGAATATCATATGTATCTCACCAAATTTTTTTCACATTCTCATCATTTATGATGGAAAGTGTTAGATTTTTGTGAATTTGGACCTATCCAGTTTTGGTAAATTCTCCATGTTTTGAGACACCTTGCGCCTGATAACATGGTTTTAACGAACATGTCTGACGGTCTATCTGTCGGTATGTGTAGTCTGACGAGGCTATAACTTTTGTAGAAATATTTCAATCAAAATTTCCTTTGGTACACTCTTTTGTAGTCTAAAAAAAGAGGTCAAGTTCGTTTGCCAGCCTTCTACCACCAATATTTATGGTGTTAGCCATGAAAAATAAAAACGGAAAAATAAAAAATTCAACTTTCCCACGAAACCACACTTGGTTCCATAAATAGTCCAGGAAAAAATTGTTACTTTGAGGAAGTTCTATAAAATCGTTTATAACAGTTTTTTGATAGGGATAATAATTTTTAATTCAAACGTGGGAAATGTCATTGAAAAATAAAAAATACAAATTTATATCTAAAAACGTGCAATACGATAAAAAGGTCCAGAAATGGCGTTTCTCATCTTATAAAGATTTGTAAAATTGTCTTCAACCTTTTTTGATGACACACATAGTCTGGCCGTGAAATTAGAATTTTTGCATTTTCATCATTTATGGTAGAAGATATTAGATTTGTGTGAATTTCATTCTATCCAGTTTTCGTCAATTCTAGACATTTTAATATGAGGGTGCACAAAAATCTAGCACGAATCGGGAGATCCGATAGACGTGGACCTTATTCGCGCTGTAATTTACGAGCGAAGCGCACGGTGAGAATGTGACCGCTCAGCGAGCAGCTTTTTTTCATTTCATGTTCCAGGTGTATTTGCGAACTTTTATTTCTACTCGTGTATCGTGCAGAAGCAGAAGATACAATCATGCATGTACAATTTTCATGTTGCTTTGAATATAGAGGTTGTTTGTAAATTATTGGAAACCCCCGGATCTGTTTCTATCCTTGCTTCGGATTGTGTCCTTGCTGTCTTTTAATCTGTGCGAAGATAAAATTCATCCGCTGCCAGATAAGCTTGAAAGCTGTGTAAAACAATCAACAGCAATTCTGATCTGCTCACTGATAATTGTTATCGGTCGGTGCATAAACGTATCTGTCAGCTGTTTTACATAGTTTTTAAAATCTGGCGACGAACAAATTTTATTTTCACGAAAATTCACACACAGCAACGAAGCTGCCTAAAGTTAGAATATAAAATATTCAGGGGTTTTCTGTGCAAGCAGTTCGGAATTTTCGTTAATTTGAGTGACCTGAAAGTAAATTATCACGACAATAATTGAGATTTCTGAGTGAGTAAGAAAGTAAGAAACCAAGGATAATTTTAAGTAACTACTAACAGCTTTGAAATTGAAATTATGATATTTATTTTGACAACAGTTCGATGATAATCTAGGATATATGTGAGGAAATTTTTGTAATTGTCACAGCGATAAGAAGAAGCACTTTCTCTATATCAATTATAAGTATACTCCAAACTTAATAACTCTCATTTAAAGTTGGAAATACTAATATTTTGGAGTGCAAATTGAAGTTAGGAAAAAGTGATATTCACAAAATAAATTATACAAGCGTGGTTTAAATAATATAACTTGCAAAATAGGTTAGAAGAATTACCATTCTTGGTTGTGCTTTGCGAAAATTCCCATTTGAAATAGAAAATTCACTGCCGAATGACGTCATATGCGCTGCTTTATTCTAACACGATTTTTTCTGTTTCAGCTTAGAATACAATCATCTATCTTCATCTATCTTTATCCATCTCGCAAGTGCCTCGGCATGTTTTTGGCACGCGGGTATGTCCTTGAGGTTATGAACCAGTGAGAATTTCGCACCACCAAGAGCACCGATCACAAGGAGAATTATTTGAACCGAATATTTTGAGTACAGTCGATCTAGCTTCCTTTTAAGCTCTAAATACCTACCTCCTCCTATTCCTTTCCTTCATACGTGGACGTCCGCAAGAAAAGGGCCCTTATGATCGGTTCTAGTTTAGAAGACATTCGCGTTTTGCTAAGACAAGATCAAAATTATTATTTTTGCAACACCCACCTCAAAAGTTGACGTTTTCATGTTTCTAAATGGTGCCTAAAGGACCTTATTAGAGCATATTGTGTGCGAAACAATTCGCGCGCATACGCAGTTTGAAGATGGCTTACTTTAGGCACTGGTGAAAAGGCTGCGCATGTGCACTTTCGAAATGATGTCCTTTAGACACTGGCTTATGTAACTTTAAACACTGGTGTTGGTATCTTCTTGAAATAAATTTAGATTTCACTTGAACAAAGCTTTTAATGATTGAAGTTTTGTTTTCAGCGTTTTGTAGCAGTTTTCGCCCGTCGTACAGAAGGGCATAAGCGCCAACATTTGGCACAGCAAAAGGGCATGACGCCAAATTTTTTTTTTCATAACATTTTTTTTACATAATTTTTTTCCGATTCTTTTTTGGCTCTCGTCTACGTTTTTACACTCTCTTCGCTCGTAAGCTGACCATCGACTCATGGTTCGAGCCTCCGGCTTATGCTCCAAAATTCACACTCGAACACAATCATCTACTTTGCGCACTTGTATGTCAAATAACTATTTCGGGTTTGAATGGGGGATCATACTCTGACCTATACTGAATCTATTGGCACTATAGTAATGTCTCGAACGCAATCAGAAGTGGGTATATGTCACTTTCGAAGAAACAGTATAACATGTGCATTTATGGCATTCGCCAAGTCTACATGAAGATGCGTTTTTTGCAAAAAGCGGTGCTTTGATGTTCCAACTTCAAAAAAGCTCCGTCGACTCGTTTTTGAATCTGGAGGATTCATTTTGAGATTGAGTTATATGATGATATACGTACCTTCATACCCGTCAGATTAATTTTTATTTTATTTATTTTTATTCTGCTCTTCCGACCATGGCATTTTCACCTATTTTCTATAGGAACAATTAAAAATACATGGAATGAACATAGGAAGAATGTATTTCCTGAACATGACAGTCTTTTCTAAGGATTATAGAAGCTTTCTTTCAGTATAAGTATAATTATTTAATCATTTATCATTATATACTGATAAACTTAGTAACTTCACAGTTTAATATTTACAATAGTTATTCTTAAAACAGTAACGCACTATTTCGGGACATCCCTGAGACGTCTTTTGGAACATGTCTCTTGGACATCCTAGAGATGCTTTCAAGACGTCTAATGTCAGTACGAAAGACGTTCCAAGAACGTCCTATGTCTTTAAGACGTCTTTAGGACATCTTTAGAACATTACCCGTCTTAGAGACGCTGTTTTGACTGACATTGGACTTCATGGGAACGTCCCAAGGACGTTCTTGGGATGTTCATAGTTTTGTTCACACTTGGAAGTGATGCCTGTAGCGCCAAGTCCTCATTTTCTTGAGAAAATTATGATATCCATATCCAAAAACACTTAATCCATTTTCCGCCGAAATTTTCAACGCAATATAGATCCGAAAAACCACAATACGCACGAAGATAGCTCAAGGTACGGACATAGCGGGGTTAAAATCTTTTTGCGTCACGCCACACGTCAACGACATTGTTCATTAAAATTTCGATTTTTTAATATCTTAGATATTAACAGTTAATATAACACATTTCATTCTTTCAATATAAACAGAAATTGCCCTTTAATATCTTGTATATTGAATAGAAGATATTATACCGTAATATCTATACATTAAGGTTATATATAAAAGTTTTTAATATCTACTTTTCAACATCTATTTTTCTTCGTAAGTTCTGTTATTGTATTATTGTAAAAATAAATATTATAATATCAAATTTTATAACCAAAAGTTTCTCCGCGTATATCTATCCTTTTACTACGCAGCACGCTCACTCGGGGCTGAAATAGGTTCACTTTGTCCGTATCACGGTACGCTATGACTCCATCCCCATAATACAGCGATACAATCATTACTCCCTGTTTCATGCAATGTACATTTTCAGCCCTCATTTCCCCTGCAGTTTTTTCAGCAACCACATTCCCCGACTGACTTCTCTCGTTGGAGCGTAACAAGATAATCGTTACTCTGATTTGGAATGAAATTTATATTTTTTAAAGCTGATGTATTCATATTTATGTTTTTCACAGAATTGGATTTATGTATATCGTCCATCTAATTGCATAAGGTCGTAGGCCATAAGGACAATAATTTTACTATAGGGACAAGAAACTGTTATTATGATTAGGTTTTTACAAGATGATCTTTTTCAAAGAAAATACTTACTGATTTGTGAATGAAAACACGGTTTCTAATTAATTTATTAAGTCATATTCTTTGCACAATAATGAAAAAATTTTTGCCAGATGCAGGTGAGAATTTTGTGAAGGGTCGCATCAATTAGTCTAGGAGCCGATAGGGATAACGGGCTCCACCAAAGTGCTTCCTATGTATTTTGACCCGCTGAACACGAATTTCGAGGGTGGCTTGTCAAAAAATCAACGGGTAATTAGTTATCAACAATTTAAATGTTTAAACCGCTGTAAATAGCTTATTATTGGACTTACCAACATTCTATAAACGGCCATACATTCATTATCTCTTGCAGAACACGTAGGTTCTTCCAGATTTGAAAAATGTTTGATGGAAGTCAAGATATCCTGATTTTAATTTAAGAGCTATATTGTCCGCTTGGCACGCGGGTTCGGGCTCGCGCTTCGCTCACGCCGCTTACGCTGCTTTGTTAGTTAAATCGCGATATTTCAGGTTCTATACACGTGTATTTCATGTATTTTTACCCGCCAAATCCGAATTTTCAGGTTGGCTTGTCGATAAGTTACCAGGTAAATAGTTATAAACAAATTAATTATTTAAATAACTATAATAAATTTATTTATCATCATAGCCATTAATTTACAGGTGACGTACATTCTTCAATTTATATTGAACACGTTCGTTTTTTTAAATTTGAAAAATATTTCATGTAACTAGAAATATCGCCATTTTTGTGAAATAATTTGGGGCTCCACGAACGAGATCCATCTCAACGTCGTAATTTGTTGCAGTGTTTTTTCTTTATTTATCTGACAGTATAAACTAATTTTTTTACCAATCAGTCAATAAATAAGATTGATCACATTTTCACTCTGTAGTTTTTAAGAGAGATGTTAATAAAAAAGTGCTTTTCGATATGACGGAATTTGCAAGTGATATGACATAATTTTTTAATATAAAGAAATTATCAACAACAGTGAAATTTCCAGGATAATTCTCAGTGAATAACTAAGCGGCGCGAGCGAAGCGCGAGCCCGAACCCGCGCGCCGCGTGCCATGCGGACAATATAGCTCTCAAATTAAAATCAGGATATCTCGACTTTCGTCGAACATTTTTCAAATCTGAAAGAACCTACGTGTTCTGCAAGAGATAAGGAATGTATGGCCGTTTATGGAATGTTGGTAAGTCTAATAATAAACTATTTATAGCGGTTTGAGCATTTAAATTGTTAATTACTAATTAACCGTTAATGTTTAGACAAGCCACCCTCGAAATTCGTGTTCAGCGGGTCAAAATACATAAAAAGCGACCCTTGACAAAATTCTAACCTGCATCTGGCAAAAATTTTTTTGTCATTGTGCAAAGAATATGACTTATTAAATTAATTAGAAACCGTGTTTTCATTCACAAATTAGTAAATGTTTTCTTTGATACAGAACATCTTGTAAAAACCTAATCATAATAACAGTTTCTTGTCTCTATCGAAAAACTATTGTCCTTAATACAATAGAAACAAAGAAGTTATCCGCAAGGGATACCTCATGTATATTCAAACTCAAGGTCCATTGTACCTGAACATTTTTCACCTCGTCCTACACACAATGATTTTACTGGCAGGATTCTGTTCAATTTTAAATCTCTAAGCTTCTAGTTTGAAAGATATAAGGGGTCATTAATGTGACGTATGAACGATAAATCCTCAATTTGTGAAATTTTTGCAATGATAATAATGTGTTTCTTGGAAAATAAGTTAATGTACATGATAAAAAATACAAATTATGTGTGTGAGGTGTGACGTTACAAATTCTGCAACGCACAAGGTTCAATCATAAGCTTGAAATAAACAGTACTTCAGGGATCGAATGATGCTCCACGGCTCGATTCGTTCATATTTTCATAACGCTCACCATCTTTCACTGCGGCCAACATGACGTCGTTACCCGCTCTTCTTCTTGCGCCAGGTACCTGGGCACCGTCCAGAAGTGGATAAAAGAGTCCAATTTAGGCCATCTTTCAAACAAGCTTTAAAGTTGCCCGGGTTGGCTCCTGTTTCACGGACAGTGGTGTGAATTACTCGAGGCGCTCTCAAAATCTTATTTATTCACAGATGAATGGGATTTTATATGCGAAAAGGACAACTTCAAATATCCTAATGTAATAGTATATATTTTGAACAAAGAAAACGCTAGCTCATGCATTTACGTGGATCAAAGAACCTTTAAACTTTATATCAACACCCTTTTTACAATTTATAAATCTCCTTGAAGTTATTAAATTCCAATTTAAAGTTGAAAATAGATTCTAAATGAAATTAAACTTCCAATTCACACTTTACTGGCGACTTAAAGCTATATAAATATGTACAAGATTTATTTTTACGTGAATTCGGCCGTTTCGGCAGATGATTCTGCAGGTTCTTTTTGTATTTCCATTTGGATATTCACGCGACGTATTTATAAGACATAGTTACCAAAGACCGCACTGCGAACAACATTAGGTTTCTGCGAAAAGTAAGAACTCCACGACATACGTGGTAACATAAACGAGAGTCTGACATAAGTGGGAAGACGTGGTGTAATGTGAGAGAATTCGCGCCGACCGAAAACAAAAAAGGCTCAGGTTGCCAGTCCCATGGACCCAATTGATGCATCTGCGCACCGCTTATGTACAGCAAGCGCATATCGTGAACTATGAAAAGCTGCTGATTCACATTGTGTAAAGTGTTTTTGCTTTTTGTGCTACCTGAAAATCAAGATACCAAATTATTAACAAAAAGTAACTTGAATCTATACCTGCAAAAAGAGGACGGTGTGTATGCAGAAAAAAGTGTAAGTGTGCAATATGTGAGAAGGAATTAAGCAGTAATAAAGTACTATCTCGACATCCCGTGCAGAAATTGCCCCGGTTGGCCCAACTACAACAAGGTTTCTGGTCGGATCCCGCCCGGGCTACCCCTGGTTAGATTTCATGGTCAGGAGCCGACCGGGTACTGGTCAGGATACTTTTTTTTTTGTAGAAATTACACATTTTTTGAGAGCCGGGAAATTATCAAAGACGTACTTACGGATGCTAGATGAATTCTTATTTGAAAAGTATAATTTACAGATTTATTAGATCAGTAAAACAAAATTTAGCTTTTTCAAATTCTTAAAAAAAAAAACATTTAATTCTTCCCAATGTTTTAACTTATTAATTAAAACTGTTATCGATTCTTCAATTTGTAATAGCAAAATCGTTAACATTTTTACAATTTTCTCTATTTTTAGAAAATTTGTACTCTGTACACTTTCAAATTTACCGCCAAGTCTGACGCATTCTGCGCCTGGCGTCGGCGTAGACACTTGCAAGCTTCAGTTTCTCACCTCGTACGAGAATGCACCTTGCACTCATGTCGCGTCGTCTCCTCGAAGTTAACAAATAAAACCCGGTATTAAAATCAACCTTATTTCAGTAATCAGTTTCAAAACCCCACTTAATGCGCAAATAATAATTATTTTGCATCAATGCATAGTGTTGTGTGCCTTAAAAGACAATCCAAGTTATCAATTTCTCGCCTGAAGCAAAATCTTATAACCGGTCTATGGCCGGGTTACCCGACCGGATCCCGGCCGGTATGAAAGTCGGGATCCGACCAGATTACCGTGACGTTTTTAGCCGTATCCCGGCCAGAATCCCCGGCCAGCGTCCGGTTTAAACTGGGGCTATCCGGCCGGCTCCCGGTCGGATTTCTGTTACCATTTCTATACGGGATGCCAACAAGTTTAATTCGCTGGAAGAAAACGATTCGTAGAGTGCTAAATTTTCATATACGCTAAGAAAAAAAATTCTAAAATCAAAGAATATGTACTTAATTCAAAGAAATGATCGTACTAAATACTTCCTATAAAAAATATCTTCCATACAAAGACATAATTTTATCAAAACAAAAAGTATGAAATTATTGTTTTGAATACATATTTATTCTAATCAGTGAAATATCAACTAAGCGAAGAAACGTTGTTATTGGTTGAAAGAAATAAGAGATTTTTGTTTAACAATTAGGTATTTGATATAGTCAAATGTGATTTTAAATGAAGAAAGTATTTCTTTCAAACAAATTAAAGTCTATCGGCTGAAGCGAATGTTTCTCTTTATTGGAAGATGTTATTCCTTGGTTCAAAGAAGCGTACCCTAAGTTTTACCAAATATTTCTTGGAAACAAAGAAATAGGTTTTTATAGCAGGTAAATATTTCTGTGATTCTAGATGAAATATATTGTTCAGAATAAGCATGCGCACGACTTGAAAAAATATTCGTTGATTCAAAGGACAAGTTCTTGATTTCCAGAAGAGAAAAATTTATTTTGAAAACAACTAAATTTATCAAAATAACAGCAACTTAAAATTAAACAAGTATTCCATTGAGCTAACTTTCATCAAAGTTTAAAATGTTATATTTTGAAAATTGCTGGTATTTAAATTAAAATTGTGTAACTGGAAAACTTTTATTTTATACGTGTGTGAATTAATGAGCGCTTAAATGAAAAATTTATGAATACAAAATTTTAAGCTTCAATTTTGAAAGTTGAGAATTCAAAAATTTCAGTGCTATAATTTGTAACTCAGTTGCAATTAGGTTGGCTGAACAAATTTTCAATTTTATGAGCTTGGATTTATATTTATATTTTTGATTGAAAAGTTTTTAAAGATTCTATTTATAAATGTAATTTATTGAGCGCTGGACTAAGAATTTCTTAATTAAAAAATTGAAATGCAGAAGTGTTTATTTTTAGTGCTCTAATTTGCATTTCACTTTTCATTATAGTATGTGGCTGAGAGTTACAACAGTCTCTTATAGCAAGGACCTTCAAAGTCACCTAAAAGTTGCCATAGTCGCTGAGGAGTCCCAATAACCAAACTCGATGACAACCAGGTCAAGGCAATTAAAACGGCATTAAAGGCGAAAATCTTTGTGGTGCAACCTAGAGACGACATCCCAAGGTTCAAAGGTTGCCGCTTCGAAAATGATACCTTTATCGTCATCTGTTTAGACGAAGTGTCCCGAACTGGGCTCACTGAAGCTGTTGGCGGATTGCAACCTTGGGCGCGAGATAAGATCAAAGAGATCGAGAGCAGAGACCTCCCAAAACCAGTTAAGCTGCTGATTTGGATTTCTGGTATATGCGTGGAACTAACAGCAGTACTCGAAATGATAGCAATTCAAATTCTGACAATGAGAACGGGATGCATGAAAGTTATCGATGTCAACGCGAGTGTGAAGCTGCCCAACTTGTAATAACTGGAGAGCCAGAAATGTTCGAGATCCTCAAGAAGATTGACTGCAGTTGAAGAGGATCGATATAAAGATCATCTCAAAAACCAAAGTTACACCTGAAGATAGAGCTCCAGAATTGTTTTCGGAAGAGGTGGAGGAGACAACTAGAAGTTAGAGTGGACACCACATGTCCCCTTCCATTCTAGATTTTATCCAGATAAACCTTCATTACTCTAAAGAATACAAGAACCTTGGACTTACAAGGCAAAAGTTAGAGGCTTGAGTAACAATAGCGGATCATTCATTTATTATGGTTCCGTAGAAACACCTAGAGCAGCACTTCATTTCATAGGTGATGTTATTATTATGGGATTACCAAAGTTCTTTTCTGGAGTCTTAGTGGCAGTGAAGATCGAGCACCATTTAGGAGGCAGGCGTCGACCTATTGTGATCTGCTCAGCGTTCGTACCATTTGCCTCCCAAGACCCAACAACGTCTGCGGAATAGAGAAATCTGGTGGACAACTGCTGCGTTAAAGGATGGCCATTGCTCATTGGATTAAATGCTAATGCACATCATTCGGCTTGGGGTAGTAAGAACACCAACCACAGGGTTGAGTCTTTATTAGATTTCCTCTTAACTACTGATTTAACTTTAGTAAATCCGGATAATACACCTACCTTCGTGGCATCTAGATGTCCGAGGTGATTGATTTGACCTTACAAACGTTCGATAAGTATCAGGCAAGTGTTCAAGGGATGGCATATATCGTCGTATATGCCTATCGTATCGTAAACAGATATACTCCTCCTTGAAAGGCGATAGACCTTAGGTTCAAAGGTATAGGAAACCTGAAGCAAAAATATCGGGCAGAATCAAATCTATCAAAAGAAAAGAATTTCTATTCGACATCCTACAGAAATGTATGAACAAAGTGTATAAGGAAAATTGTCCTCTTTGTATTATGAAAACAGGTAGGGGTATACCCTGGTGAAATGGAAATTGGGACTTGTACAGAGCAACCTTAACAAGATATAATAATGAGATACAAAATGCCCTGAGTGACTCATGGATAAGGTATTGTCAAGTAATCGAGAATATACCTAACACTGCTAGACTCCAGAGAACCTCAAGTGGAAACAGTAGTTTTGGCAGAGCACAGAAATGACTGCAGTGACATCTATAAAAAATGAAAAATACAGTCTAGTGCCCCCCAGTAAATATAAGTACAAACTCTGACCCGAAAATCGGTAGAACTCTGTTGTTAAATTTTTTTGACCTGTTAGTGAAAGAAATTTAGCAACGAAAGAGACAGCCTTCTCCTCTTCAACCATTTTTATTACACCCTCGCCGCTGGTTTTAGAGCAGTGGTCGGCAAGCTTTTTGCTCACTTTTCAGGTATGGTCAGGATCATCCCGGAATAATTTGTTCTACTATTTTTCGGTCTATTCATGAACCTCAGTGTGAGTGAGCTTACTCCAGCAAGGTTCTTTTATGCACAGGTAGGTCAATGTAAGGAAATTTAAAAACTTTTAATTTTTCAACTAGCGATTTGAAAATTGCATAATCAGCATCTACACATTTTTCCGATTCCAATGATATATTACATGCATAGAAGAGTTGAAAATTTGAAGGAGTTTGATGTCAAGAAACTTTGGCTCAATATTCAATTTAATACTAAATACTTCTCAAATTTTCAACCTTTATAGACAAATTGCATGTCGTTGGAATCGGAAATATATGTAGATTCCAAATACATTATATTTAAATCACGGATTGCAAAATTAAGAAACTTTTAATTTCAAATTTTTCTCCCATTTGCCACAAAGGACCCCTGAGAGAAGGGTTCGTCTGCCAAAGCTCGCAGGTACCTGACCAAAAAGTACATCGTTGGTCAGGTTGGTCAGGCTACCCTCACTTGGTCAAGAGCGTGCTGACCACTGTTCTAGAGCAGTGGTCGGCAAACTTTTTGCTCAATCTTCAGGTATGGTGAGGCTCGTCCTGGAATAATTTTTTCTACTACTTTTGGGTCTGTTTATGAACCTCAGTGTGAGTGAGCTCACTCCAGCAAGGCTCTTTTGTCTACAGGCGAATATGATAGTGAGAATTAGCGAATAGTCGATTTTCGTGGTAAAAACCAGGACAAACCCATAAAAATCATGGTTTTTTGCGTTTATCTCAGCTAATATGCAAAATAAAAAAAAATGTTTCAAATAAAAGTTGTAGATCTCATTAAAACACACTTTTTTCAGTGCATACAATGTCTTAAAACTTGTAATTGTATTTAGACACTCTTGTAATGTAGAAATCCTAATTGTATAGAGGGAAGAATTGTAAAAGGCTGTAAAAGTCATACAAGGAATAAAGCATTATTATTATTATTATTATTATTATATAATCATTTAATTAAAAATTCTTTATACTAATTATATAATTAAATGATGAATTAATCATTTATGTTAATAGTAATTATGAGTATAATAATTATTGTTGTATAATTATATGTGACCGTCCGCGGAGAAGGGGACCTAACGCGCAGTAGCTTCATTTTACAGGAGGTGCGATTGAAAAGGCGGTCTAACACAGGAACTCCATAAGAGGCCCTCACTTTGCGGTTTAATAACAATTCGAATTTTTCAGATATAGAAATAATTTTTTTTATTATGAAAAAGCAAATGGAAAACTATTGATAGGTGTAAAAAACTAAAAATCGATTTTTTCTGCATTAGGTCCCTTTCTTCGCGGACGGTCACATATTCACTCATATTTGTTTTAATTATCATTATTTACTACATCTTCAATACTTCATGTATTATTATTGTTTACTATTACGTATTTTGATTTAGCAGTGCAATTTCCTGTCATTCAATATAATGTAAATGTTATTCATACAAATCAAATTCTGTAAATTTAGCCATTTACCTTTTTCCGCTACGACCCATGTGCGACGAACATTCGACGAATTTACGCACTGATTGCGCTGGTCAACAGTGGGTTTTCACAGTTCCTATAGTTTTTTTTTACTTTTTAAAATGTAATTATTAATAAAATATACAGTTTTTCTAATAAAAAGAGTTTTTTCAATTTATTTTACACGTTCAAAACTGACCTATTTGAGTTTATGAGTTTAATGAAAATTGATAACTTCAAACTGTAAAATATACTTTTTCAACGCTCTTTATAATACTATTTTTTTCTTAAAACTATACTATTTTGAGAGTAAAACGCAGGAAGTTTTTTTTCTCTATCTCAAAAGTTGAAATTTTGATGAATATTTTTGTGAAAAGTCAAATTTCTAGAAAAATTTTGTTCTCGCGTTTTTTCAACAACAAAAAATTTAAAAGAGAGAAAAAAAATTGGATTAGAAAGAGGAAGTCTTGAAATAAATTTCAGTTAGAGGCTTGAGTCGATAAATCGAAAAGAACGCAAATGACAACTGTTTTTCTGCGTGGGGTCCATTGGACCCAGTGTGACCACTATCGTTATTTTTAGGTGTGGCCACTACGGGTTAAATTAAAGGACAATTGTTTATTTTTTTTTAGTAAATGTTTAAATTAACCATTTAACGTGCATCATTTGAACTCTGAACACACTTTTTTCGTAGAATTTATTCAATTTTACTATTTCAAATTGTAACTTGTGCAAGGAAAATCGTAAATACGGTTATTTTACGTTGCAATATTCACTAAATTCTACAAAAAATGTGTTCAGAGTTCAAATGATGCATGTTAAATTAAAATGATTTTTAAATATTTGACATGAAATCATTATTCTTATTATTTTGTCATAGGATATTTAATTAATTATATGAACATGAAAATAACAATAAAATGTTAAATAGCCATTGAATGTTTTTTAATACTCTGTGGTTAGTTTCCTGTAATTGCCTAAAACATGTCAGGATTATAGAAGAAGGGCTAAGTATTCTTCTGAATGCCTAAATAAACCAGGCACTTGGACGCCAGGTATAGATTTCGTCCCAAATTCTTCTGAACGCCGGCAGTCGGCATTAGAACTATTCTAGATTTAAATGACTTAAAATTAAAATTAACTAATTTCTAATTATTCAATTCATTAAACAACTTTATCAGACTTTTCTGGAACATAGGAATATTTTATCTTGTCTCAAAAAAAGGTTAGAGTTTTTTATTTGAATGTCTTTAGGTTGAAAAAATGCGCAGATTATTATTTATTCGTAAAAATCAGCGTTCAGAAGCGGACTAAGATTCATCAACCAACGCTGTGAAAGTCTTAGTTTTTGGCTTTTGACGCTTTGGGTGGAACATTCTATGTATATATCACACTTTATAATCGATTTGCGACTCAAGAATTACGATTAACGATCCGTGGAGGCGGGAATGCACCTCTGCGACTGGTCACAGAAATAATGTTAGTCAAATCCCTACCCATTTCCAACATTTCGTGGGGGCGCGGAGGCACCCCTGATACTAGTCACAGAAATTATGTTGGTCAAACCCCTACCCCTTTCCAAAGTCTCGTGGGGGGCCGAAAGGCACCCCTGTGACTGGTCACAGAAATAATGTTAGTCAAATCCTTACCCCTTTATAACATCTCCTGGGGGCGGGAAGGCACTCCTGTGACTGTTTACAGAAATAAGGTTGGCCAAACCCCTAACACTTTCCAACGACTCATGGAGTCGCGCGAAGGCACCCATGTAACTTGTCACAAAAATAATGTTGGTGAAACCCCTACCATTTTCCAACGTCTCTAGGGGGGAGGGGGAGACACCTCTGTGACAGGTCACAGAAATATTGTTAGTCAAACCCCTACCCCTTTCCAAAACCTCGTGGGGGCGGGAGGGCACCTCTGTGTCTGGTCACAGAAATAACGTTTTATATTTATTATACACAATTCTTGTAATTTAAACGAAATATCGATTATTTGTCTAGACGGTCCTAACTTTAGCGGGTTGACTTACTGCGCTTACGTTGGCAGTGCGTTTATTGACTGCAGGTCACGGTGAATCAAAATTAATATTAAGCACTTTAGGCTTTGACGTCAACTAGCAAGATGACTGATACCGAGGGTCAAACAGTAACACTAGACACATGGGAAGAAGCTTCAGTTTTAAACATTTTGTTGCAAAAAATAATTTCTTACCATAAGCATTTTTTGATATTTTTTCATTTCACAAAATTTATCCACTCAAATCATAAAATCAATAATTTTTCATTATAATTATGAGCAATTTTTGTAATTCAAATGAATAATCGGCTTTGTTAACCGAAGTTTCTTTTCACACCGAAAATACTTGCTCTACGATCATCGTATTTTCATGAAAAAAAAATGTTGACAGATTATTTTTCTGTTTAAAAACATGATTTTTATCTGTTTTGCCCTGTAAAATTATATTTTCAGGTATTTATATAGCTATATACCGACGTAATTCTTATTTATTTCGTGTTTCACCAAAAACAGCTGCCTTTCAATGATAAATAATTTATTTTTTCAAATCTTTAACTAAAAATTGGACAATTTTAAGATATAACATTAAAATTTGAAATTGAAAAAAAGAATACAAAACAGGATACCTATGCTTGAAATTGTACAAATTTAAGCTTTTTAGTTCGAAATTGCTGGTTTTATTAAAGTTGAGTTTGAAACGTTGAATATTTTGAAACATTTGAAAAAAATTCGAATCTCAATCCCTCATTCTAATATCTTTTTGTTTTTAAGGCTTGAATTTGAGAAATTAATGCTTTAATTTTTCATATTTTTGAATTTATTTTGGAGGCATTGGATTCATTATTGTTTGATTACAAATGCTTTGAATTAAAAATTGTGCAATTATCAAGTCTTTTAATTTCACATCCTACAATTTCGAAGAATTTAAAATATGAGACAATTTTGTACATTTAAAATTGAAACCAAACAATTTAGAAAATCTAAATGTGAAATTATTAAATATAAAATTGACTATCAGAGCTTTTAATATGAAATGTTTCACGTTTGAAAGATTTAATAGTGAAATTGTCTTCACATTTTTATATTTTAATTTGCAGCTTGTGAAATTCGAAACTTCTAAAACTTAAGAAATTTAAAACCAAGGATTTACGAATTCAAGCTTTTAAAGTAAAAAAACTTTAGTTTGGAGGCCGCAAAGATTAAACCGTTTTAAAACTACGCATTGAAACCTATAATTTAAAATTGAAATTATAGAAATTTTAAAGACGGTAAATATATCAATAATAAGTATCATATCGTGTACACTGGGGCCTGGAGATAAGGGACCTGAACTTTTGTTTTCATATATTTCAAAGCTTTCTTTATTGTAATAATGCCTTATAGTTGCAGGATATTTATTTATTAATGGTGAAAAAAATTATTGAAAAATAAAAAAGAAGAAATACGGAACCTTGAAAAGGGTTAGGGGTCTTTCGGACCCCCCAGTGCCAGTTAAGGCTTAAGGTATTCCTAGAACTGCTGGCCTCGTGTGGCCTCGGAATTTGGTGATGTGCGGAGCTATGGAGACGGTGCTAGTTAACTGTTCACCTACGCGTGAAACACCAGCAGCGTAGGGACAACGGGGCAGTGCACAGGTATTTACGCACGTATATTGCGTGATATTAGGAAATGGTTCAACGTCACTGACTGTTTACGTTTGGATGGCTCGGAGATAAGGTCAAAGCAATGCCCGAAACCGATCATATCTCCAGGCCCAGTGTAGTCTCAAGAGTCATTTAATGTGATCGGATAGATTTTTTTACTTAAAAAATGTAATTTCCGTTAAAAAAATCACTATTATTTTTACTTCTAACATTTGTAGAATTTTAAATATTGCGAGAATTATTGTGAACCTTTAAAGCAGAATTATTTTGAACAGTTTGAAAATTATATCCTTTCTAATCACAAGCTTTCAAAATTAATAAATTCAAACTTGAAGCGTTAGAAATTAAACAACTCCAAACGTCGGGAGAAATTACGATATCCGTGGCGAAAGTTTTCATGTGGATTCCTGAAGGATTTTTTGCGAGATATATGAATCTGAAAGTTTTTAAACGATATATCGATCTTTTTATGTTAAAATTATCGACTTTGGTTTTTGATGAACATAATTTCTGAATATCGTTTTCGATGGGATTGTTTGCGAGAAGCACGGATCTGAAATTTTTAAATCGATATGTAGAATAGTTTTCGAGATATCGATTTTTTTCTGTTGAATGCAATGATCGAATAATGCAGGTCTCACCACTATCCCTTTCCAAAGTCTAGTGGGGGACGGGTAGGCACCCCTGTGACGGGTAACAGAATTAAAAAAATAATAAAAATCGACAGCATGAAAAATATTCGAGGTATCGATTTCAAACTTTCAGATTCGTGTTTCTCGCAAAAAGTATAATAGGAAACCGCATTAAATGTCTGTCGCCACGGATATCTTAATCTTGCCAACAATCACTTAAAAATTGAAGGATTCTCAAATTAAGATCTTGAAACTAAGAAAATAAAAATAATTGATTACAAAATTGTGCATCAACATCACGATTTTATAAAATCAATCATTTCAATCTAAATTGCAAAATTAATAACTTAAAAAACTAAAATAATTTATTTCCACGCAAGGAGAAAAATTTCATGCTAAAGACTATATTATCAAATATCAATCTGACGTATAGTAAATAATAACCTGTGACATTAACATGACAGTAAAGAGTCGTGAGACAAAAACACGCGAAAAGTCAGCGGAAGCATAGAAGCTTCAACGTGAACAAAATAATTGAATGTATAGTCCACATTAGGGGGGGGGGGGTAATAGTGTTTTTTCACAAATTTTCAAACTGGAAAAACTCCTCATGTGGCGAATCATTGTAACGATTACCCTAGATTGGAGAAAGTTCTTCGAAAGCGTCGAGTAATATTGTAAGTGTAAGAGCGTGAGACCCTTAATCAAGACAAAGTTAATGGTTATTAGCAACTTCTGCATATAAGAAGAGTTAAATTTCTATTCAAGCCAGGTTGAGGAGTGAATGTGGAATTCCACAGACAAGAACGTTGCGTTGTACATTCCCTCTGTCTCAGCTCGTTCGAACCAAGTGAGAAGTGAGCTTTTAGTGAGATGAGCGAATTACGAGAGGCTTCTCAGCCCAGAACGACCGTACGTAGTTCTCCTCGGGCTTCATAGGTGCTCCCTTGGAAGTAAAGATTTTAAAGGGAACGTAAAATTGAGGGCTCGGATCACAGAATGGGTCGCGCGCTCGAAAACGTGAAAAAGTATTGTCCACGTGTCTCGTGATATCCAGATTTTAAAGTTCAAAACAGGGACCCGACCGAAACTTTCGTTCTATTTCGTTATTGACAAAAAAATATATTTTTTACTAAACTTAGATCTCCTATCTCTAAATTCGGACGGAAGTAGATGATATCTGAAGTTACATTAATTATTGGATAACAATTATTTTGTTTAACTGGCAGTAACGAAATGGAATGAAAGTTTCGGTCGGGTCCCTGCTTCAAAAAATTAATTTTTCAAAAATATCGTCATATAGAAAAGGGCAACACGGAACTTTTTTTGTATCTGCAGTTTTCTTGTCCAATAACTATTTTTAATAGTCAAAATGAAAAAGTTATAACAAAATTTCCCCAAATTCAATTATTTTTTAAACCATAAATCATCAAAACTCAGCTAAATATTATTGGAACTGCTTAAAATTTGGTATATGCACTCAGTGTACACTAGCAATGCCTACAAAATGAAAAAAGCAATCAAAATTGCCTATTGTTTAATAATAATTATTTGTAAATTGAGACCGGTCGATAAGCACGTTTTTTTTTAGTTTCGGCAAAGAAAAGTATCGAGGAAACTTTAGAGTTAAAAGAACTTTCAGTGACACATTTGTTCCTCACTATTGAAGTAAGGTTTCTGGAAATTTTCAGATCGATTCATCAAAAATTGACGAAATATCTATTATGTAAGAAGGCGTCCTTTATAGGCGAGTACCGAAGAGAGTATAAGCGAACGGTGAGAGGCGCTTGCAATCGTGGATAGCGTCGCGTGCTTTCTTACATAATGGATATTTCAGTCAATTTTTGACAAATCAATCTAAAAATTTTCAGAAATCTTAGCTTAATAGTGAGGAACAAATGTCTCACTGAAAGTTCTTTTAACTCTAAAGTTTCCTCGATACTTTTCTTTGCTGAAACGAAAAAAAAACGTGCTTATCGACCGGTCTCAATTTACTAATAATTATTATTAAAGAATAGGCAATTTTGGTACGCTGCGTGCGTATACCAAATTGTAAGCAGTTTCAATAATATTTAGCTGAGTTTTGACGATTTATGTTCTAAAAAAAATAATTGAATTTGGTGAAATTTTGTTTTAACCTTTTCATTTTTACTATTAAAAATAGTAATTGGACAAAGAAACTGCAGATACAAAAAAGTTCCGTCTTGCCCTTTTCTATATGACCATATTTTTGAAAATTTGATTTTTTGAACTTTAAAATCTAGATATCACGAGACATGTGGACAATACTTTTCCGCGTTTTCGAGCGCGCGACACATTCTTTGATCCGAACCCTCAATTATACGAGCCATTTTTGAAACTGCAGTTTTCTTATGTCTAATACCAGACCCAAGCCAGTTAATGGAATCAATGCAATTTCCTGTGAGAATTACCGGTATACTACTGAGCTTCGAATCGATAAGTAATTTATTAAATTGCTGGTCATCAATAAATTAAGAAAAAGTTTAGTCTTTTTTATGTGTTTAAAAAATATTGAACTCTCTTTATTAAAATCATATGAAGTACCGTGAAATATTTATAATTTCTTAGTAAGTTAAAAATTTTTGTTATAATTCTTGCACGATATATTTTTATTTTAAAGATTATTAGTCCAGTCAGTGCGCTGAAGATTAGGGCGCATCGAAAAAATAAGGTTTTTCATTTGTAGTTCTGCTAGGTATGAAAACTTTCTTTTGGGAGTCAAAAATACTTTCCAAAAATTTCATTTAAAAAAAGTTCTTCTGTTTCCGCATCGTTAATATAGACAAAAAGCACTAAAAGCGTTACACCTCTTCTTATTTGAAGACCAACACATTTTTCATGGTATCTAAGTTACCAAAAAAATAGTTCGCAGCCAGTGAATTTATACCTGTATAGCAATAATGCAATTGAAATATTAATATATTTAAATATTTTAAGAAACTTGACATTAAACTAATATCTTTTTAGCTTTTAATTACGAGAAAATACATTAACGTGACATTTTGTTTTTTGTTTAAAGATAAACAAATTTTCCTGTGTCTGAGTTGAGTGAAAATGTTTTCTATCGTACTTAAATTTGTTATTTGCGAAGCGAACTACAATTTCGTTTGTCATTCCAATAGGGTCAGTGAGTATAGCGTTTTCATATTTTATCAACGAGAATAGTGTAAGTGGAGTTGTAGTTCCTTGAATTTTATTTATTTTTTCCAAGATGTAGTACTAGAAAATTGGTACTTCAGGAAGATGTAGTTTGCCCATGAGTTTTTGCTGCTAAGCTTGTTCGTTCTACTTGACAAGGGTCGAAGTTTTTTAAAATTCTATTTTGCTTTCGTTGGTCTTATGTTTTTTAAATACATTTAGCGCGTGCCTTTTCTCTTTCAGAACTTTATCAACTTCTTCATTCTACCAAGGCACTTGGAGTTTTTGAGATTTTCCTGAGGTCATCAATGCATAGATCAAACCAATTTGGAATATAAATGTTGTATACACATAACTTGGTGTCAGAGATTATTTGGACGGCTACAGCTTCTAAGTTTGTTTGCAAGTCAATTTTGTTGGAGGGTATCTCCCTTTGTATGTATGCTGCGACTTCACCACTGGCATGATCCGCGATGTTTCGGTTTTTGAAGACAGGAGAGTAATTTTTTAGACTAGCAGAATAGGTTCCTTTAAAGGTCGTTTCCTGCAGGCAGATTATAGATGAGTTGCAGTCATTGAGCAGTAGTTGAAGGAATTCAAAGAGGGGATAAAAATATCAGTTTCAGTTGTTTCAGGGTCACCGGTTTCTAACTCATCTTCAGAGAAATCGTTTTTCAGCACTTGAATTCACTTTTTTAGTTTGTTATAATGTCTCGTGTGCTTGTTTTCAACACTCCGATCTTTCAGCGGGGATACAGGTCCTCTATCATGGAAAAAGAGGATTCAGTTCGTCACAATAATCCTTTGCTGTCAAGGCAGAGTTTTGTACACCTATAGCGTTTTCGAAAAAGCTTTTGTACTGTAAGCAATCTAGGACATATTTGTCCTTAGAGTTTTTTATTATGTCTTCAATTGGCTCTAATATCAGATCAGTAATTTTTCCTGATTGGGATAGTGCAGGTTTGGTTTTCTTGGGTTTTCTTTTTAATTCCTTATCTACTGTAGTCCAATCTTCTTAGTTATTAATGTTGTTCACAGAAGTGTTTGCAGGAGTGTCTTTAATGTTGCCTGTTGATAAGGAAGAGGTAGTATCCGAGTGTAGACGTTTGGTTCCAGAGAAAACGGTGTCCATGAGGTGACTTTTGGAGCTTTTTTCCCTTGGGGGCGTTTTGGACAGAGTTCAGCAATGCGGCCAACTTGTTTGCATAAAAAGCATTTTAGGGTATCCGTCGAGAGATATATCCAGTAGGAAGTTTACTCAAAGTCAATTTGAATAAAATGTAGAACTTTTGATCCATCTTCCAGATGAATATAGATTTGTCTTCTGACACTAAGAATGTGGAAGTTTCCCTGGTCTGACATTCCTGATCTCACAAAGTTTAGCGATGAGTTTGTTCTGATATTAGTTTTTCAAGGGCCTTAGTCATAATATAGTGAGAAATAACTGGACACACGTTAGATGGGATAAGCCCTTTAAATGTTGTTAACAATGGTCGTAGTTCTAATGCGTTTTTCCTTCAATGTGATACTTGTGTATTTGCTGGCAAGGTCGTCTGCTGTTTGTTTACTGTTGAAATATAAGCAAACTCGATCTGATATTCTAGAGGGAAATCTGATTTGTTTAAAGTCTACCAATTTTTCTATTGCATGGGTGTATTTATCAATGATGTTATCCGGTATCGAGTCGATTGCTATACCTTGATCCTTTTTTGGGAACTGGTCTCTAGCTGCGGCAGCCATATAACTTGATGGAGTTGAAGGAACGTTGATTTGAGTAGTATCGGTCGGTTTTGTTGCACTTTGGGAAACTTTTGTTTGGGTAGACATTTCAAGTCGGAGGTTGCACTCCAGTGCAACACTGCCACATAATCCCCACTGTCACTTCACTATTGTTGCACTATTGTTGCTATTGTATAGTAGTTTATGGGGAAAATTTTGTTATTTGGATACATATTCGCGGAGGGAGAGGGGGTGGAAACTTTGAGATTTTCTTAAATAACATCTATTTCGGCGATTTTTAACTCTTATAATTGTTTTTAATGTTGGATGTAAATTTTGGCTTCAGGGTGAAAATAAATAATTCAGTCAATTTTTAATTCGACCACATGTTTCGGCGCACAATGGTGGCCCTCATCAGTGGTTAATTTTTATTCTGGAAAAGACGTATAAGATAATTATTATTATATATTAATTTGATTATTGATGATTATGATGTGTGATTATTATTATATATTATTATAAGATAAGACCTTATAATGGCAATACAAAAATTTCGGCCAATACAGCTTGGATAGGTTTTTTCTCGGCCTTTTTATTTATCATACATTTTTTTGAAAAAATTAATATTCGATCTTCAGAAATGGAAGTCAAAAACAAATTCAACTTTTTTGGAAAAGGCATATTTTTTCATTTCTTTCATCTCAAAAGAAAGCTTAACTTTTTCCTTTGAAAAGCTTTGAGGTCAAAAAATGGAATTTTTATTTTTCATCTCTGGAAATAAGCGATAAGTGGTTTTTGAGTATATACCATCTATTCTGGCGATTTTTAACTCTTTTAATAGCAATGAAAAAATTTCCTCTACTAGAATTTCCAAAGGTTTTTTCACGTCCTTTTCATTGGTTGGAAGAATTTTTTGAAAAAGTAAATATTCGACATTCAAAAATGAAGGTCAATAACAAACTTGACTTTTCTCATAAAAGGAAACTTCTTTGTAATTTCTTCTCGGATAGAAAGAAAGCTTGAGTTTTTTACCTTTAGTACCTTGAGATTAAAAAGTAAGCTATAATTTTTTATTAACGAAAATAAGTTTTAAGTTCTTCGGTATACCCAGTGGCGCTTGCACGTACGCGCCGATGTGTCAAACGATTATTTTTACCAATATAAAATTGCCATCCAATAGCACAACACTTTGGTCAAGTTTAACATATATCGGATTTAATGTAATCGTTCTTTTTCATAGTAGGAAAATTTTAGTACCAACTACCCAGAGTTTTTTTGAAATTTATTTTTTGAACGAAAATGCTGCAAAATTTGGTTTAGAATGCTCTAATTTGTAAACTAACTGAAATATTTAACTTTAGGTTTTTGGTTCTGGTGAGGAATTTAATACTTTTTCGAAATTCTTTGGAAAATTTTAAGAAAAATTTGAAAATAATTACAGATGTTGTTTCTATTTAACCGCTCTACATGCATACATTTTCTGTTCTGGTTTCCGATACTTTGTATCGTTTTCGAAATATTCACATTTTTTTCAAATTACTTTTTTTACTTTTAGAGTCACTGAATATGTCTGAGATTTATCGTTATAAATCGTTTTTCACGATATTCAATGATAAGAATAATAGACATGGACACTTTCATCTTTAATGTACGTGTTTAGTATCGATTTTCTATCAAACTCTCTAGATAAACGATACCACCTACGAATTTAAGGAAGCAGAATATAAAAATGTTTACTTTTTAGAAGAATGCAAGTATTTCGAGAACGGCGAAAAATATAGAAAAGTGGAATAGGATATTTTGTAGAACGTTTGAAAATATTTGATTTATTTTGAACTTTTTTTAAATTCCCAATGAATTTCGAAAAAGACAGAAATTTTTCACCAGAATTAAGAAAAAGAACTTGAGTATCTCAATTAATTAAAAAAATACAGCATTTTAAACAAAATTTGGCACCATTAAAAAGATATTCAAACAAAATTGTTGGCACTCGGTCCCAACAGTTTTCTTATAGCAAAAGGAGATTTCCTTCACATCAAATTGAATTATATTATAACAATTTCAGAAATATTTAAGTGTACCGTTTGGACTGTACAGATAAATTTATATAGCAAATATTTTATGATAAAATTAGTTATAAGAACTAATTTACTCGTATTATAATAAGTAATTTATTATAATGTTAATTAATAATATATCCGAAGAATATTTGCGCACATATTTATACTTCACTTGACTCATATTATTACACTTTTTAAAACGATTATGACAAAGAGTCAAGAATTCTCTTTGAAAGATGTTTAGTAGTGAAACCCAAGTTTGGCCAGACGCAGGAGTGAATAATGAATCTGCAACATTTCTTCCAAAAATTCTAATGCATAACAAATTCTAATGTAGTGATAATATTCAATAATGTACATCACAATATAATAATACGTATATCTTAATATAGTATTAATCACGGTAAATCTGTGACCGGGATTCTTTCACTTATTTTAAAATACTATGTAAATTAAAGAATCAAAATAGCAATATTTGATATGCAAGTGCGCGAACTTTTTTTTATATTGTCGCCAAGAGTTAGAAAATAGTTTTTAAAACCTTTATTGCTTCCCCCCTTCATCCCCATACCTCTCCTCCTATAATCAAAACCGGCTGGAATAAAACACTTTGTGAATCTTTTAAGCTTTAGAGGCATAAAAAACATTCCTTTCAAGATAGGTTTTGCAAATATTCGATTGTGTGTGGGCTTTTCCACGTAAAGTATCATTTTCGGCAAAAAAAAAAGGCGAAATTAAAGTTTGGAGCATATATTTCAAACTTTTTTCACACATTGTACATGCATAAAGAAATTTATTTTTTAGATGGGCCACTTACTTTGCGCATGCGTTGAAGTTACCAATTTTTATTTCGAATCAATTACAATTTTTTATAACTATAGAATTTTAGAACAGATCATTTTTAGTTGGGTTTTCTAGTTTCATGTTGAGAATACTGCCCATTGTAGTGTGAGTGGGTAATATTATGAGATATTTATATAAAAAATTACTATTTATTGTATAAAAACCGCTTCATTTTTGAGACACATAATTTTCCTTACAAATACGTTTGTTCAATGCCAAAAAGCACTGGATTTCGTAAAAGATATTCAGGTGTCATGTCGGTCCGGACAGCATGTGTATACAATTTTCGTAGCACCTCCCCCCCATGAAACTTCTCTGGATCCGCGTCTGACTCACTGAGTCCAACATACTTTTTGATTTAAGTAATATCAGAAAAGTGTACTACATGTCTGTCCTACATCAAAACCTAGTAAAAAATTGAAAAAATTTCCAGCGATTTCCAGCACTCCGCGTGTCGGTCCGAACATTTGAAACCTTAATGTTTACACGAGTTTGCGATTTTTTTCAGCATTTTTAAGCGTTGCGTTGAAATGCTATGAGCAGTAAAATAAGGAAGAACCCAGCGTTACAGAAAAATGACACTCTTCGTGGAAACGCCCATATGACGATAGTGGGAACTTTGTACTTCCTCTTAAACTGCACCCATACATGTCAATAAACGATTTGCGGTACAAGCGCGTCTATTAAAGTATTTACACCTTTATGAAGAAAGTTATTTCGCTGCATCTTATGTCCCACATACTACTAGGCAACGCTTCAATGCCTGCCATATATTTCCGAGGCGGTAGTAACATTTTCTCATCCCATTGGGAGACTAAAGTGTCGGTTCTACCCTCTCCTTCGAAGCCCTCGAACCCTAAAGCTCTTGAGGATACAAAAGGCTCAGAATTGAACATTTCCAGCGTTTGTAACCATTTAACCATTGATAGCCATATTAAAAGGTATAAAAAAATCGACGAAACTTATTCATCAGCAAAAAGAGGAGTGAGGGGGTCTTACGAACTATTCAGAAAATTTATATTTCAAGTCATTCATCTTGACAGGCCAAGGCATTTAATTATGTCAAAGGCAAATCTTTTATCCAATGATTTATGCGCCTTTTAGGGGCTACTTAATCGACATTCGTCCTATCGGTATAAATATAAATAAATATAGACATTCCGAAATCCGAAAATATTTTGTATATACTTGACACTAGAAGTCTATATTTTAGCATCATAGGGTCGATGCAGCAAAAATCAAAATTTTTATTTATTCAGAATTAAATGAGAAAATCTAAGGCAAGAAGAAAGTGGAGTTTTTCTTTTCTTTTTTGAAAAGTCTTTGTATAATTAGACTTGAGGGTAATTTAGAAGATAGATAATTTCAAAAACAGAAATATTAAATAAGTTAGTTAGGGACTAGGGCTAAATTAATTAGCAGCAGGAAACTAGACTGTCTTGTATAATTAGTCCTGTGATGCAAGCTCGCTTTCTTGACTGTCACTCGGATTGTAAAGTCAGCAGAACTGCTGTTCTGGAATAGGAGTTGTAACTCCGTTCGAAGATGGCGATAGCAGACATTTCGAGATCGGATTGACATTGATTAATGTTGTAATTCAATGGTGAACATTATCCTGCCTGTTATTCACCCTTCGATTTCAAACACCATCTTCTATGTGCATCTAGTAGTAGTACCTTCGCTATCACATGCATATCAAATAACACCTGCCTCTCATCAATCATTGCAACTTCACATATCGGGTATTTTGAACTTTTAAAAATAAGAAAACTTTTTCTATAGGATATCGCTATGTGACTTTTTGATTTTTTAAATAACATATCTATTAATATAGAGTGATATATAATTGGTTCAGTGTTGCAACCCATAACAAATTTATTAGTTTCGAAAACAATACATGATAATTTCACTTATCGATTTATAAGGCCAGATATGGTAAACAGAAATGATAATAATTAACAAAAGTAGAATGAAACAAGGAGCATGTAACAATATTAACAATAAGGTTTTTCTCACCAAAAATTATAAATAAGCTCACTATTTTTGAAAAAATGAATGAAAATTGATGCAAGTGACGCACTAAAAACTTAAGATATTCGAAAACAAATTTAAATGGAAATAAAAAAGTTAAGGAACTCTTTCGAAATTAGAAGAGAGACTTAGAAATTTTATAATTTTGTATGTGAATCACACAAAAATTTAACGAAACTAGGTTTTAAATATTTGTGATTCTAAACATTTTGGTTCAAAACTTAGAAAGTTCAAATTTATAGATGTGTTGAAAATAATAGTTTTAATTTGAAAACCATAAAAAAAAACATTTTCAACTGCGTATAATTTTGGAAGTATAGATGTTAATATATTTTATGTGACTCTGCACTGAAAAAAATGGTTAGTTGTGACAAGTAGCTCTTTATTAGTAGAGATGGTATTAGCTGCGACAACTACTTCGATGGTAAAAGTAACTAACCAGTTTAGTGCGGTAACAAGTCGCCGCTAGTAATCCTACGTAGGTTATATTAGTAACGATAGTAATTCTAGTCACAACAAATAAAGTAGTCACATTTACCACCAGTGGACCTCTCTGAGATATTCTCGAGAATGTAAAAAAAGAAGAAATTCCTGAAATACTGTGGAGGTCTTGATTTGTTAATTTAGAATAATCCTATGTAGTGATGCATTCGAGACGATTTCGAAAAATTTCGAGGTTTCCTTAAAGCGTCTTCAGGTGAACTCAAAACTTCATGAAGATCAAGAATCTCAAATAAAAAGTTTCGAGATCTCGAGTCGAGAATCCCGATACTTTTTATTTGAGATTATCGATCTCCATGAAGTTTTGAGTTCCCCTGAACATGTTTCAAGAAAATCTCGAATTTTCTCGAAATCGTCTCAAATGCATCAGTCATCCTATCCAATTCGGGGTAATCTTAGGTAATCCAGGGTAATTCTTTACATGGAGGTAATCCAGGCTAGTCCGGGGTAATCCACTTCCACTGGACCGTATTTTTAGATGTTTGACCCTCGGTTGGCTCTAACAATCCGGAAAATTACATGACATTTCGTGAAATGTGCCATTATCACTGAACAGCCCTGCGAAGGGGTCGTCAGAAAAATATCGTTACAAAGGATCGTAAAGTTCAGGCATTTCATTTGAGTGGAGGTCGCGACTAGCGGTGTTTTGAACGACCCACCGACGAGGAGCAACCGGTTTTCCCTCCAGCCACTGACGTCATAATTCCTGCTCGCAAATTTTAAGATAGGACGGCAGGTGGACTTCTTTTTAGGGAACAATGTCAGCAAAGACAATTACACTCAGAAAAAATAATTTAAAAAAAAAATGATTTTTGGATATAAATAATAATTTGGTTAACTCAAATTTTGGTTGTTTCAACAAAATATTTCATTGACCGAACTAAATTTTTTGGTTTACGAAACCAAATACTGCATATACCAAAATATTTGGTTGAAAAACCAAAACGTTTGATTGGGTCAAACATATATTTTGTTGATGAATGTATTTTTGTGGTATATGATAATAAGAATAAATTTTCCTATTTCAAAGTTAATAACTAATGTTGAATACAGTATGAAAAACAGAACACTTGATTTGAGAAATATAGTAAGAAGTGATATCGTTTTCTGGACTCAAAATTGGATATATAATATTAACAATTTCAGTGTCAATAATTCTACTTTACGTCAAAAATTCAACAAAACAAAAGAATTTATAAAAAGTAATGATGGCATCATAATAACCTCAGCTGATAAAAGTAACAAAAGTGTCATATTGAATAAAACAGACCACAACAAGAAAGCTCTACAATTATTAAATAATTCAACATACAAGATATTGACCCAGGCGGAAATATTATATATAGTTTATATATAGTGTGATGTATTATATATAATATTCATTTGCTTTATATAAAAAATGTATAGAGCAAATGAATATTATGTACAAAACTTCACACTATATATAAACTATATATAATATTTCCGCCTGGGGAAAAAGGATCCTGCAAATAAATTTCAAACTAAATTAACAAAACTTTTAACTAGTTTCAAAAACATTAACAAAATAAATTATAACACCTACAACTATCTTAAATGGACTAATGGTACAGCTCCACGCTTTTATGCAATACCAAAACTTCATAAAGACGATTATCCGCTCACACCAATTACATCTTTCCCATGTATGTCGTTGAATAATCTGTCAAAAGCTTTATCAAAATCTTTGCAAAAAATTCTTGCACATACTAATAACCAGATAAAAGAGAGTTGGAATTTGAAAAATAAAATAGACAACATTTTCATTTCAAATGATTGTACCGTCGTCTCTCTCGATATTGTTTCTATATACACTAACATATATGTATTACATATATTATTTTATATATCAAATTCCAACATATATGTTGGAATTTAATTAGAAGTACCGTTATGAAGATATGGAAAGATCTTGAACCACATACTTTTCTTACAAAAAAGGATTTTGATAAAGCTTTAAAAATGTGTCTAGAATCATCTTATTTCCAATTCAATGATAAATACTATCAACAAATTTACGGCCTACCAATGGCATCACCCATATCAGCAGCTCTAGCTAACGTAGTTATGGAAAATATTGAAAAGAAAATCTTAAAACCAGTTAAATATCCGGTTATATTTTATTTTAGGTACATTGATGACACTCTTTTATGTATTCCAAAAGACAAAATTAACAATATTTTACAAAGATTTAACCAAGCAGATCATAAATTGCAATTTACCATAGAATTGGCAAAAGATTAAAGCATTACCTTTCTTGATTTAAATCTCGCAATAGACAACAACAAACTTGTAACAAATTGGTTCCGCAAATCAATTTGATCAGGTCGTTTTTTGAAATATGATTCAAGTCATCCTATTTGTCATAAAATCCGAGTAATGTACGGATTAGTAGATAGAGCTATCAAATTGGCCGATGTGAGATACCATAAGGAAAACCTTAACTTAGTACAAAATACTCTTTTAAAAAATGGCTACCCACTAGAATTGTTAAAAATCAAAATCGCTGATTGTTATGAGAAAATCAAAAAGATTAATCAAAATATACAGTTCAATAACAATTTAAAATTAAATTCAGAAAAGAAAAAATTAATAGTTTTACCATATATTGCAGGTCATGACTAATGTTTTTATAGAATTAAAAAAATATATAACATCCAATTAGTTTTTTCAGTTGAACAAACAATCAATAGAATATTATTTCAAAGTACTAAAAATCAAATAGAAAAAGGAAAAAAATGCAACTTTGTATACAGACATACTTGTAAAAATTGTAAAAAATACTATATTGGCCAAACTAGTAGACCAATATATCTAAGAAATAGAGAACACAAAAGATCGACTGATAATCTGCAAGATACAGCTTTAGCAAAAAATGCTTATCAGCACTCACATATTTTCAACTTTGATATTAACAATGTTTTAATTCTTGAATCTGAACCAAATTTAGACATACGCCATATTTTAGAAATGATACATATTCAACGTGACAATAATTCAGTTAATTTTAGAACAGATATCCAAGGTCTTAGCAATATTTACAATAAACTTATTTCCAATATTCACACATATATATATATAATATATAATAAAAATAATATGTATATATAACCCTGCATAACTTAACCTCTACATCAGCCATTAGTATCGTTATAACTATCATGAGTTTTCGACTCGAAAAAAATTCGTCAACCACAATTTTTAATAGAATGTAGTTTATTAATTTCATAATCTCAAGAAAGTTTTCCTGTAAGTTTATAAAACTTTTACTCAATTACGAAAAGCAACACTTTAAATGAATAAACTAACTCGTTCATAAATAATTTCTGTTTCAGATGAGATTTTTTAAAGTTACACCGTAAATGATAAGTTACTAAATTCTTTTTTTGCAATTTTCACTTTATTTTGAATTCTTAACAATTTTACAAGATACAAAAAAGTCTCAAAGGTACTCAAAAAACTGAACATAGTCTTCAGCGGTTCTTCTTTTCTTTCTTCATGATAGGTAAACAGCTAATATTTATATGTATATATACATTTAATACTCTCCATTTTATTTTTTATTTTAATACATGTTTTTTCATACCAAAAGAAGCGGAATAGGCCTTGATGAACATTGTTTATTTATTTATTTATTCATATCTTCTGTTGTCCGTATAAAAACCAACCAATTATTTTGGTTCTCAGTGTGTCTATGGTCCGGAAAATCCTTGAAAACCTGGAAAAGATCATGCATTTTTTTTGCCTGGAAAACCCTGGAAAAGTTCTTGAATTTTACTCATGGTCCTGGAATTTTTGTTTTCTTAAATAAAAAAAGGGGGTTTAAGCTTGTTCTCTACTGAACGAAAAAAGACAAAAATTTAATAATGTTTTGCTGTCAATATATTGAAAAAGAATTCAATTTCGCTAGTAATGAGTTTTTATTAATTAGACAGCGATTTTGAAAAAAAAGCTCACAAAAATAAGGGAATTTCTATAAGAGGCATTATAATAACTATCCAGAATAATAAATTAGACATTTTTTTATTTTAATAAAAAATTGTTTTATTCAGTGTACAAAAGACTGTATGTTAAAAATGAAAAATTCGTCAGAGTAAAGTTAGGGAATTTTGAAAATGAAGTTTGGGGCTACCCTGATATAATGCTATTGTTAGTAATTTATTTACCTTTTATTTTTGTTTATTTTTTTCAGCTGCTTCCCGATTATTATACTTTGAGTTAAGAATTTGATAGAAAATTGATTTATTTGAGAGAAGGTTAAACCACCTTTTTTTCTTGTTGAAAATTTATCATTTTAATTAAAAATTGATATTTTTAGTTTAAAATTCATTTTTCTTCGGTTCAAAATGAATTGTTTTAATTGAAAATTGAACTATTCCAGTTTTGGATGAAAATTGATTTTTTGAAATTGAAAATCCAACGACTTGGGTAAAAATTGAACCATTTTGTTAAAAATTGATTTGTTTTAAGGTTCAACTCTTTGGTTGAAAATTTTGTTCTTTCTTGTCTTAAAAATTCAACCGTTTTGTAGAATATTCGTTTTTCGGGTTAAAAATTTGTATTTTTTTCCTTAAAAGTTGACCTACTTTATTAAAAATTTATTTTCTTGGTTGCACATTCATCATTTTAGTTGAAAATTCACATCTGGTTAGAAATGCAACAATTTGTTGAAAATTTATGTATTTTGTTTGAAATTTGCCTTTTTTGGTAGAAACTTAGTCTTCTTTGTTCAAAATTAGTCGTTTTGGTTAAAAAATCATCTTTGTAATTTGAAAATTAAAAAATTTGGTTAAAAGTTCAACTATTTTGTTGAAATTTTTTTTTATTTTGCTTAAAAATTAAACCTTTTTGTTGAAAATCCGTCTATTTGGACAAGAAGTTCTTCCTTTTGAATTTGAAATTCACTTTTTTGTTAAGAACTAAACTCTTCTCTAACAAACGTAATAATTTCTTTGAAAATGCTACTATTTTTGGCTGAAGTTTAATTTTTTTATTTAAAATTCGATTACTTGGTTGAAAAATCATCTTTGCAGGTAAAAAATTCATCAATTTGGTTAAAAATTCAACTGCTTTGTTAAAAATGTAATTAATTCATTGAAAGTTAAACTTAAATTAGCTCAAAATTCGATAACTCAGTCAAATTTCAATTTGTTGTTAAAGTTGGAAAAATATGTAACTTTGAAAGATTTTTGATTTTAGCTTTGCGATTTATCATCTTGGTAAAATGAAAAAAAAACAATTAAAAAACGGCTTTTTGACCAAAAAAAAATGTATTTCGTGAAAATTATTTTTTTACTGTAAAGAAAGGTACCTGGAAAAAGTAATTTTTTATCCTGGAAGACCTGAAATAGTCCTGGAATTTTCCAATCAATTCTTTTTGTTTTGAAAAGAATTATATTTAGAGGTGGTGCAAGCCCCATGATGTTAAAATCGCATTTCTCATAAGAAAAAAATACGTTTTTGTAAATTTCAAAGTATTCGAATTCAGTTACGTTTATATATTATTATATTACGTGGAAAAAGTATATCACTCCTTGCTGCCGGCTGTAAAAAAATGTTTCTCATTCCCTTCCGTTATTTAGTGGTTTAGAGCACCAGGCCGGCAATCAGTATACTAGGGTTCGAATCTCAGCGGAGCTAGAGAGGAGTTTTTCCCACAGCTAAAGGCTATAACTATTTTGCTTTAGACTAGTAGATCAAAATCCCTAATTCCGTGAACAAAAAATTATATCACTCCTTGCTGCCGGCTGTAAAAAAATGTATCTCGTTCCGCACCTTAGCTTAGTGGGTTAGAGCACGAGACCCGAAATCGGTATACCTGGATTCGAATCTCAGTGGAGCTAGATAGCAATTTTTTTCACAGCTAAAGATTATAACTATTTTGGCTTAGACTAATAAATCAAAATCCGTAATTCCGCGGACAAAAAGGTATATCACTGATATATCACTCCTTGCTGCCGGCTGAAAAAAATGTATCTCGTTGCGCACCTTAGGTTAGTGGGTTAGAGCACGAGACCGGCAATCGTTATACCTAGATCCGAATCTTCGTGGAGCTAGAGAGGAATTATTTCTCAGCTAAAGACTATAACTATTTTTTTTTAAATAGTAAATCAAAATTCGTAATTCCGTGAACAGAAAAGTATATCACTCCTTGCTGCCGGCTGTGAAAAAATGTATCTCATTTCCTTCCGTAAGTTAGTGGGTTAGAGCACCAGACCGGCAATCAGTATACTTGGGTTCGAATCTCAGCGGAGCTAGAGAGAAATTTTTTCCACAGCTAAAGATTATGACTAGTTTGGCTTAGACTAGTAGATCAAAATTCGTAATTCCGTGGACAGAAAAGTATATCACTCCTTGCTGCCGGCTTTAAAAAAAATGTATCTCGTTCCCTTCCGCATGTTAGTGGGTTAGAGCACCAGACCGGCAATCAGTATACCTGGATTCGAATCTCAGCGGAGCTAGAGAGGAATTTTTTCACAGCTTAAGGCTATAACTAGTTTGGCTTAGACTAATAGATCAAAATCCGTCATTCCGTGGACAAAAAAGTATATCACTCCTTGCTGCCGGCTGTATGAATTATTGTTTCAAAAATTTTGTAAACTGTTCATATTTACAAAGTTCAGTGATCGATTTTTAAATTCTTTGTATTTTCAATGCGAGGACATAATTCTAAAAAATAAAATAAGTATCTAATTGAAGTAAGTTCTATCGATAATCATTATCTGATGAAAACTTGTTGCTGCTTTTAAGTATTGGAAGACTGAAGTTCAGTAGCGAATTTCATAGTAATATTGCATGGAACCTTGTTGGTTGGCTAGTAGGATGCAAATATAATTTCTCCTGGGTCGCTTGCATCCAGTCAATAATCAAGATTTCCAATTTCTAGTTCATGAATATAGACTTTGTACAAGCTTGTACATTTAATCGAAGAGAGTTTGTATTGCCTCTTGTATAAAGCGGTCAAATTCCATCAGCGATAGTCAAATTCATGGGTGGTGTAACTAACTTAGTTTCTCAGTTCAAAATGCTTTTCATGATGTTGTTATCAAAGGAATTCTCTCATCCATTACCGGTATAAACAGTTTTATTACTAGGAATTTAATTGCATTTATTGTTTATGAATAAATAATTTTGTTATTATTAATTTAATTAGATTTGTGCACCCCAATAAATAAAGATCAAAAGTCAGGAGAAAGGGGAAGTAACTCTGGCAATCCGCTGGACTGGATATCCTAACTCGTAATCCTCTGTAATCCATTTATTCAAGTCTAATCCACAGTAAATCCATAATAAATCCAGTGTAATTCAAGTAATTTGAAGTGGTCGACTTGTATTCTAAAGTAATCCACTTATATGAAGCAATCCACTTGAAATCCGCTTAATCCACTCATAATTAAATCCAAATATGGATGAATCGAGTTATATTTGGAAGTAATCCAGGGTAATCCACCTATAATCTAACGCGATTCTCTTGTAATCCGCGGTGAATCCCTTGTAATACATTTCTAGTATGGAGTAATCCAGTTCTAATCCGGAGTAATATTCTTATAACCTGAGACAATTGAAGAGATTCGGAGTAATCCAATAGTCATTTCAAGTAATCCACTTGTAATTCAGTTAATCCACTTCTAATTTAATTCTAGTATAAGTTAATCTAGTTCTAGTCTGGAGTAATCCACTTGTAATACAGTTGTGATATGGATTAATCCAGTTTTAATCCGAAGGATTTCAAGAAATTAGAAGTAATTCCCCGGTAATCCAGCGTAACCTACTTGTAATAAGTGGTAATCCACTTGTAATCCAGTTCTAACATGGATTACTCCAGTTCCAATACGAGGTAATCCACTTGTAAAGAGCAATAATCTAGAGTAATCCACTCACAATCCGTTAATCCACTTGCAGTTTAATTTTAATATGGACTTATCCAGTTATATTCGGAAGTAATCCACTTGTAATCTGCAGTAATCCGGAGTAATACACTTGTAATCTAGATAAGTAGAAGTAATCCGTGTAATCCGCGGAATCCACTTCGAATCCACGTAAACAGAATAATTTTCATATGCAATCCAAATAGTGTAAAACTATTTTTTTGAAGATTTGTTTTTATTTTTTTTATTGAAAGTTAATTTCCTTTACCTAAAATTTAACTATTATATGCTTGGTTCAAGTAATTCAAGAATTTTACTAAAAAGTATTCTTTTCAGATAAAATTCAAATGTATTTTTTATTTGTTTTTCTCAGGTTGAAAATTCAACTATTTTAGTAGAAAATTAAGCTATATTATTGATAAGCCTTTTTTTTGGTTAAAAATTAATTTTTTTAACCGAAAATTTAACTATATCCCATTCTTTGTTGATAATTTATCTTTTTAAGTAGGAAATTTATCTACTTGATTGAAAGTTTAACTATTTGGTTAAAAATCAAATTTTTTGCTGAAAATTAATTTTTTCGGGTTGAAAATTTAACTATTTTGTTATAAATTCGCTTCTTTGGGTAAAAATAATTTTTCAAACTGAAAATTGAACCTTTTTATTTGTTGTGAACATTTGTTTTTCTTAGTTGAATATTCATTTACTTTGTTGAAATTTGTTTTTGTTTTGTTTAAAAATAAGATTCTTTCTTCAAAATTAATCTTTTTGATTGAAAATTAATCTTTTTTGTTGAAAATTCATGTATTTTGTTAAAAATTCGTCATTTTTGGGAGAAAATTTATCTTATTTCTTGAAAATTCAACTGTTTCTTTGAAAGCTAAACTACTTTGTTCAGAATTAATTTTTTTTTTGAGATGCATCATTTCTGTGATGTAAAATTTAACTATTTTGTTGAAAATTCATATTTTTCGGTAGAAAATTAATCTTCTTGGTTAATTAATTCATGATTTTTGTTGAATATTGAACTATTTAATTAAAAATAATCAAATTTGTTAAAAATGAAATACTGTGGTTGAAAAGTATCTTTTTTGGATGAAAAGTCAACTGTATTGTTACAAATTCATGTTAGAAAAATAAACTATTTGGTTAAAAATCACATTCTTTGCTGAAAATTAATTTCTTCGGGTTGAAAATTCAATTTGTTCTGTAGAAAATTTGTCTTTTGGTTTTGAAAACTAATCTTTTTTGGTAAAAATTTCATCCTTTTGGGTAATAAATGCATTTTTTTTTAAATTCAACAAATTATTTCAAACGTAAACTATTTTGTAGAAAATTTACTATTTTGTTAAATATTCATATTTTCTGGTCTTTTTGGGTTGCAGATTTAATAATTTAGTTGAAAATTCATCTTTTTCAGTTGAAAATTCAACTATTTGATTGAAAAATCATGCTTTTTGGGTAGAAAGTTTATACTCTCTGTTAAAAATTAATCTTTTTGGTTGAAGATTCAACTTTTTTGTCCAAAATTCGTATTTCTTTGTTGAATTCAAGGTTTTGAAAATTCCTCTTTTTTTTTGGAAATTAATTTTTTTGTTTAAAATTCATCTATGTAAGTTGAAATTTATCTACTTGATTAAAAATTGAAAATTGATCTTTTCTTGTTGAAAATTCAACTATTTGGTGGGAAATAAATTTTGTTGTTGAAAATTCTACTTATGGGGTTGAAAAGTCAACTGTTTTCTAAAACATTAGACTTTTTAGCTTGAAAACTTAACTTTTTTCTTAAAAAATCTTTTTTTCTGTTCAAAATTCGTCTCTTTTGTTAGAAAATTTGTCTTTTTTGAAAATTCAACTATTTTGTTGAAAATTTAATCATTTGTTAATCATTGTGTTAAAAAGTCATCTTTTTTTTTTTGTAGAATCTATTTGGTTTATATTTGGTTCATTTCTGGCTAAAGTAAATCTTTTTTGTTTGAAAATTTGACTATTTTGTTGAAAATTTAATCATTTATTTCAAAATTCGACTGTTTTGTTGCGAATATGTCCTCGAGGTTCCTTTTTTTAGTTAAAAATTCATCTTTTTTGTTTGACAATTCAATTATTCTAGTTAATGATTCATCACTTTAGATGAAAATTCATATTTTGGTCTCAACTTGAACTATTGTAGTTGAAGATTTATCATTTTAGTTGCAAATTAAGCACTTTTTTGAAAATGTAACCATTTTGTTGAAAATAAGGTTTCTTTGGTTGTAAATTTTTTTTAAACTGAAAATTTAACTTTTCCAATTGAATATTCCAGCATTTTAGTTGAAAATTCATCTTTGTGGTTGAACATTATTTTTTTACTGATAATTTAACTATTTAATTTTTGGTTAACAATTTATCTTTTTTAGGTGACAATTCAAGTATTTGGTTAAAAATGTATGTTTGTTAGTTGAAATTTCAACTATTTATAGAAAATTTATCTTTTCGTTTTAAAATTAATCTTCTTGTTTAAAAGTTCCTTTTTTTAGTTGAAAATTCATCTTTTTCAGTTGAAGATTCATGATTTTAGTTGACAAATCGCCGTTTTGGTTGAAAATTTGTTTTTGATTTTAAAATGATCTTTTTCAGTTTAAAATTCAACAATTTGGTTAAAAATTGATCATTTTCAGTTGAACATTCAACTATTTGGTTGAGAATTCATGTATTTTCTTGAAAAATTTTTTTCTGAAGAAAATTAATCTTTTTGGTTGAAAATTCAACTATTTGGTTGAAAGTTCATGTATATGGTTGAAAATTTGTATCTTTTGGTTGAAAGTTCAAATATTTGGTTGAAAATTAAACTACTTTGATTAAAACTCATTTTATTTTTTCCGTTTTGAAATTTCGTTTTTTTTTGTTGTTGTTGAAAATTAATGTTTTGAACTGAAAATTGAACCATTCCATTTTTAGTTGAAAATTAACCTTTTCTTGTTGCATATTCAACTATTTGGTGAAAATTAAAGTTTTGTATTGGAAATTCTTCTTATGGAGTTGAAAAGTCAACTGTTTTCTAAAACATTCAACTTTTTAGCTTAAAAACTTAACTTTTTTGTTAGTAACTTTTTTTTCTGTTGAAAATTCGTCACTTCTGTTAGAAAATTTTGCTTGTTTGAAAATTCAACTATTTTGTCGAAAATTTTAATTATTTTGTTAATAATTCATTTATTGTGTTGAAAAGTCATCTTTTTTTGGTAGAAAATTCAACTGTTCGGTCGGTAACTGGTCTTTTTGCATAGAAAATTCATCTTTTTTGGTAGAACAGTTATATTTCTTGATTGAAAAATAAACTATTTGGTTTATCTGCAACATTTTTTGGCTATTTTGTTGAAAATTTAATGATTTTTTTTTTGACTGTTTTGTTGCAAATCTGTCCTCGAGGTTTGAAAATTCATTTTTAATGGTAAAAATGTTATATGATTCAATTGAAAACTCATTGTTCTTGGTTTAAAATTAACTTTTGTTTAAAAAAATGTCTTCTTTGGCTTGAAAATTTAACCATTTATTTGAAAATCAAACTTTTTTTGTTAAAATTCAATCTTTTTTTATTGAAAATACCTTTTTTTGGTTGAAAATTCAACTATTTGCTTAAAATTTCATGTACATGGTTAAAAATTCGTATCCTTTGGTTAAAAGATTAAATATTTTGTTGAAAATTAAACTACTTATTTGAATGTTAAACTACTTTGATTAAAAGTCATTTTATTTTTTATTTTTTAAAATTTCTTATTTGTTTTGTTGTTGAAAATTAACGTTTTTAACTGAAAATTGAACCATTCCAGTTTTGGTTGAAAATTGATTTTTTGTTGTTGAAAATTCAACTATTTGGTGAAAAATAAAGTTTTGTGTTGAAAATTCTTCTTATGGGGTTGAAAAGTCAACTGTTTTCTAGAACATTCGACTTTTTAGCTTGAAAATTTAACTTCAGGCTTCGGACTCACTACACTATTAAAACTATTTTACACTTTTTTGTAGCGATTACACTATTTTTCCACTATTTCCAAAAAAATGACACTAAATACACTATTTTTCCAAAATTGTCTCATTTTGCCACTATTTCTTTATTTAAAAAAAATATATATTTTTGAATTTCTTCACTGATTGGCTACATATTATCTCAATGGGTAATTAGGGGTTATCCAAAATGTTGAATTTTCAAGCCAAAAAAATGTGCTTTTAACAAAACAAATGAATTTTCAACCAAATAGTTAAATTTTTAACGAAACAGATGAATTATCAACAAACTACATAAATTTTCCACAAAAAAGTTGAATTTTCTACCAAATTGTTACCAGAAAATATAATAGTTGATATTTAAACCAAAAAATATTTCAATTTTAAATAAAAAACAGTTTAATATATTAAAAAAACACTAATTTTCATCAAAATACTTGAATCCTTAACTAAAACAGATTAATTTTCAACCATACAGTGGCATTTTTAACAAACAAAAAATTAATTCTTTAGCGAAAAAGACGTATTGTAACAAAATACATACATTTTCTACCAAATAGTTAAATTTCAAACAAAAGGATTCATTTTCTATCCAAAAAGACGATAAAAGAAAAAACACGAATTTTCAAACAAAAAATTTATTTTTCAACTAAAACAGATTAATTTTCAACCATACAGTTGCATTTTTACCCAAAAAAAATCGATTTTGTAGCAAAAAAGACGAATTGTCAAAAAAATACATATATTTTCTACCAAATAGTTAAATTTCAAACAGAAGGATTAATTCTCATTCAAAAAAGACGATCAAAAAAAACATAATTTTCCGAACAAATTGTTGAATTTTCAACTAAAACAGATCAAGTTTAATCCAAAAATCGAATAGTTAAATTTTCAAATAAAAAATTTATTTTCAATAAAAAGAAAACGAATTTTCTAAAAGACTGTTTAATTTTCAAGCCAAAGATAGAAATTATCTATAAAACGGTGACATTTTCAACCTGGAAATACTAATTTTCAATGAAAAATTTAATAGTTGATATTTAAATCAAAAAGATTTCAACATTAATTAAAAAACAGTTAAATATAACCAAAAAGGATGAATTTTCAACAAAATACTTGAATCCTCAACTGAAACAGATTAATTTTTAACAATACAGTTCCATTTGTAACAAAAAAAAATGATCTTCTACTACAAAAAATGAATTTTCAACAAAATTCTTAAATTTTTAACCGAATAGTTGAATTTTCTACCAGAAAAATCAAATTTTCAACAAATTACAAAAATTTGCTACTAAATATTTTGAACAATGTATGTGATGTTACTTCACAATTTATTTGACTAATTTTTATCTAAATAGTTCAATTTTCAAACTTAAAAATACCAAATCTTAACCAAAAATGGTGTAGCTAAATTTTTATTGAGGAGCATTAATTTTTGATAAAAAAAAACTAATTTTCTATAAAACATTTGAATTTTCTACCCGATAGTTGAATTCTATACCAAATTGTTTAATTTTCCAGTCGAAAATGTGAATTTTCTACAAATCAGTAGAATTCTCAACAAAATAATTAATTGTTATGTGTAAACAAAATTTTTTAACAAAAAAAAAAAAGAATTTTCAACGAAAAATGTAGAAGTTGATATTTCAACAAAAAACGTTTTAATTTAATGTAAAAAACAGTTGGATTTAACCAAGAAAGACGAGTTTTCAAGAAAATATATAAATTTTCAACCAAATAGTTAAACTTTCTGTCAAAATGCTAAATTTTTTAGCCGGAAACACGCATTTTTTTACAAAGCAGTTGAATTTTCAACCCGGAAATGTGAATTTTTATCGAGAAAGGTCATTTATAACCGGGCAGTTGCATTTTTCATAAAAAAGGCGAAATTTCTATAGAAAGAGATATTTTTTCAAACCAAAAAGATGAACAAAATATGTAGTTGAATTTTCAATAAAAACAAAATTTGTTGGTCGAAAAGAAAAAAATTTCCATCAAGCTGTTAAATTATCAAGTCAAGATAACGATTTTTCAGAAATAGTTGAATTCGAACCAAAAAGCATGACTTTTCAATAAAATTGTTAAATTTTCAAAAAATTCATTCAATATCGAACCAAAGGACAAAATTTGTAAATAAAAATGATGATTTCTTAACGAAAAATTTAATTTCAACCAAAAATAGTTGGATTTTCTTATTGGATTCTATTAATTCAGCATGCAATAAATAAATAGAAATTTTAATGATTTATAGACCATAACATTTTAAATAAACTTCAAAGTTCATTTTTATCACTTGAAAAATTTCATGACACTATTTTGACACTAATATTTAAAATTTGTGATACTATTTACACTGTTGTTGATCCCTAATGTGAGTCCGAGGCATGTAACTTTTTTGTTAAAAATTCTTTTTTGTTGTAATATGCTGCGACTTGAAATCTTAGGAATCAAAAGTGTTTCATATTAATCTCGATATGGTATCTACATTAATTTGATAGAAAAGAATTTATTCCTTAATTTATTTATTGAAAAATCACCCTATTTTCCCTATTTGGAGAGCTAGCATTTTGGGCTATGAGGTCTGCATTCAGCTATTATCTGCTGATATTTGGAGTGCAAACTCTGATTTCGCTGATGGGCAGAACTAGATCAACAGGGTATGTCCAATTCGGTACTTTGTCCGTGCTTTAATAATCCCTGATTATCTGCAAGTCAGCGATACCTGAATCGACCGAATTCCTTTAAAACCTCAGACTTGCTTTTCTTTAGAAATGAAAAATGTACATAATTACACGGCTAGCGTGGATGTTTCTCTGTTTTTTTTGTTTGTTTTTTTGTTTTTTTCGAAAGGGAGTCAGTCTCCTTGAGATTCAAAGTTGATGCACCCTTGGTAGTCTAATTGCACGATGTGCGGAGAGAGGAAAGAGATAATGGGGTATCAGTCAAGTGGGTATTTACCAATGTCAAGCTGCACGGCACTGCATATTGGTCTTGTCGAATCAAAATCGATCCTTACCACCGTATTCGAGTATATAGACGAAGATTACCGACAAACCTGTCCATCAGGAATACCTACTTACAGCTTATAACCAGTGCCAGTTTACCAATTAGGCAAAGGTAAGCAAATTGCTAAGGGCGCTACGCCGTAGGGGGCGCACCAAAGTGGAGCGAAATAAAAAAATGATGGCCTTATATTAAGACAGGTGCTGCCTTACCTCTAGACACATTCAAAGAAGGAATAAAATTCCTGATAGATAGCACTTATTTTCAGTTTAATAATATTTGTTGTATTGCAGAAGAAATTTCGATGGATGAAGGCAAATGAGTTAAAAACACATATTTGTTTGTCAAAGTATGCGACGTTTCGTTGGCATTGGTTCGCCAACCTAATGTGATAAAATTAGGAAAAGATACTTCTAAAAAATGGGATGAAACGAATCTAGTTTATAAATTTTCTTGTAAACAATGTCCTGCTCCAACATTTTCTATTTTCTTTCCGATTTTCAGGTTACACTGTTACAAAAATCAAACTTTAGTATTTTAAATTTTGTTTGTTTCCCAAATTCTGGGTTATTACAAAATGTTTAACGTCTGTCCCTCGACTTTCGCAAATTTTGTCTTCATCACCTTACATACCTTTCTTTGAAATGAAAATTATATTAAAAGTTGAATCATAAATACAGCAACTAAGTTAACAAAAGTACCTATTTTAAAAATGAATGATTATTTATACCAATATTTTGTTAGCATAATGCTAAAATATTTCCTTTTTGTATTAAATTCACCAATTTTTGGCCACTTTTCAATTTCAATAAGGTAATATTTTATTCAAGTTGACGGAGATGTTTGTTTAAACAATTTACTATCATTTTTAATAATATTCTCTTCCAAAAATGCTGGAAAGTTGCGGTTTTTTCTAAAATTTTCCACGTGTTATGCACTTTACAATCAGAGTGAGGCAATAGTTACTTAACGTTATCAAACATAATTATTTAAACAATTGATTATCAGTTTTAATAATATTCTATTTGAATAATGCTGAAAAGTTGCTGGTTCTGCCGAAATTCAAACTTTGCGTCTACTTCTTACATAGCTAGGTAATAATAATTAATGCAAGTTGAGAAAAATAATTGTTTAAACAATGTATTATTGTTCATAACCATCTTCTCTTAGAGCAATGCTGGAAAATTGCAGTTTTTCTTAAATTTTATATTTTTCTTTGACTTTTTAGTTCTCAACAAGTAACAGAAAAGTTCTTAGTAACTACTTCAAGGAAAAGTTTCATTCAATATGATCAATATAGAAAATTTGGGTTTAGTAGCGAATATCTGAAATTTATAGTGAAAATTGGCGCAAATTTGATTTTCATGGTGAAAACAATAAAAACCCTATAAAAATCATGAAAATCTGGTTGAACTTTCAACGAGAAAATATGAACTTTCAGAAAAAAATTCGTTTTTAACAAAATAGCTAAATTTTCAACTAAAGAGATAAACATTCATTCATAAAAAAATGTCAACAAATTAGTTCAACTTTTGCCCATCTAGTGGAATTTTCGTTTTAAAAATATCAGCTTTCAACAAAATAGTTCAACTTTCAACCAAATAGATGAATTTTCAATTGAAAATATGAATCTTGAACAAAAAAATTATTTCTTGACAAAGTGAAGCAAAGAAAATTTAAAAAAAAATAGTTGAATCCACAAGCAAAGGCGATTAATTTCCGACCAAATAGTTGCATTTTTATCCAAGAAAGATGAAATTTCTACTAAAAAGGATAAATTTTTGAATTGAAAAGACAAATTTTCAACAACAAAACTTGAATTTTCATCTAAAAACGAATTTATTGCAACTTTTCAATATCAAAATATGAGTCTTGAAAAAGAAGTAAATTTTCTACGAAGATACTTGAATTTTCAACCCAATAAGATGAATTTTGACAATTCATTTTTCACCAAAAATGATGAATATATAAAAAAATGTAGAATCGTCAACCTTATAGTTGCATTTTCATCTAAGAAAGATGAAATTTTGAATAAGACATATGAATTTTTAAATGAAAGAGACAAATTTTCAGAAAAAATTGTTGAACTTCAATCCAAAAAAGATTTTATTTCATTTTTCAACATCAAAATATGAATTTTAAACAACAAGTCAATTTTAAACAAAATATTGGAATTTTCAACAAAACAATTAAATTTTCGACCAAAAGGGGTGACTTTTTGCAAAATTGTTAAATTTTGAAACAATTAATAAAATTTATAATCAAGAAGATAATCTGCAGAAAAAAGCAAATGAAAAAACAAAAAATATAAATATAAATACGAGGCAAATAAATTACTAATAAGAATATTATATCAGGGTTATTGTAAAACGTTATTTACAAGATTCTCTAATTTTTTCCTGGCAAATTCTTCATTTTCCCTGACCATTAATGATTAAATGCCAGAACCTTAAACTTGTAAAATTATTTTAAATATTCGTAAAAAATGTAAAAATGTCACTGTGTTGATTGAAAAAAATGTCTTTCCTTATTTTCCATAGAGACAGCATAACTGTATCCGTTAATTTGTAAAATTACTGAAAATTCTGTAAACTCGGCAGAAAATTCGGTAACCTTTTCTAAAAAGCTATGCTGTCCCTATTTTAACGGAAAATTCTGTAACTTTAGCGGACACTTTTTTCTCTGTGATGATTTTGAAATGGATTCAATTTTTTAAAACTATTACTATTTTTTTTTATTTAGAAAGAATTGATTTAAATGCATATAATTTTTAGACGGCCGGAAAACCTGGAAGAGCGGCGAAGTAGGTCCATTTTTTATTAGTTACTTTTATTTCTATAACGCTACCAAGTAAATACATATTAATTTATTTGAACTAAATTAAAATTAATTGTATGATAAAAAATTTTGATCTCGTGAATGAGTATGTATTAGAACACCCAGTAGATAGGTTCGTAACATTAGTAGGTTCGTAGATTCGCGTACGTTACATTTGAAGCCAATACGGGGAAATGTGGTTAGAAATTACATGCTGGATGCTTGTATATACAGTCAAATATAGTGGGCAAAGCGTGGAACAGGGCTCTTATTAACGTACGTATTAGCCGACTGACTCACCCTTCTAATCTATACAGCCAACCCTGCGCAACACGATTATTGGTTTTACGTGAGGACGGCTATCAACATTATGCCTATAGGGTGGCTCTAAAATGGAAAATAGTACCACAGCAGCCAAGGCTATTGCGTTACTAAGTTTCAAAGGTGCTATTTAACAATAATGTCCTTTCATGATTTAACCTCCCATTACCTCCGATATCAACGTTGCATTTCCGCAAAATCACTCCACTTAGTCACTTAGTCACTCTCAATCCTTGCATTTACTCTCGTTTAATAGTACTGTTCCATAATGAGCGCTATCCCAAAATCACGAAAGTATGAGCAGTCTCTTCATTGTCGACAATTTTCAAATTTACAGTGGTCTTGTTCCATTGATAAAAGATTTTCTATTCCAGTGTTCAAGATGTCCACTGATCGGGAAAACCGGGAATGAGCCGGAAATTTTGAGCACCGAGGAAAGGCCGAGAAACAACCGGGAATTTTTTTTAACCGTGAATTTTTCATATTTGCTTTTACTTTTGCAATAAATATCGTATTTTTCTTTGAACAAAAATGTGTTTGCAATATTGTGCTCTGTGTTACCAACCTTCTCTGTTATATTTTTGGTTCATTAAAAATTCAACTATTTGTTTAAAAAGTCACATTTTTTGTTGAAAGTTAGTTCTTTCGATTTGGAAGTTCTGCTATTATATTTTTGGTTCAGAGTTAATCTGTTTTGGTTAAAATTTCACTATTGGGTTGAAAATTTTATTATTTTGTTGAAAATTCAACTATTTTCTAAACAAATATTTTTTTTTTCGTTGAAAGTAAACTCTTTTTGTTTAAAAAGTCTACTATTATATTTTGGGTTTGAAAATTATATTTTTTGGTTCATAATTCTATTGTTTGGTGACAAATTGCATTGTTTCGTTAAAAATTGAACTATTTTGTTAAAGTCATCCTTTTTGCTCCAAAATTCCACTTTTTTGTTAATTATTCATCACCTTGGGTGAAAAATCCGTCCTTTTGGATTGAAAATTTATCTTTTGGTAGAAAGGTCATATTTTTTGATGAAAGTCAATTCGTTTCAATTGTAAAGTCTGCTATTATACCTTTGCTTCAGATTTCATCTCTTATGGTTAAAAATTTCATAATTTGGTTAAGAATTTAATTATTTTGTGGAAATTTCAACTATTTGTAAATGTTTTAGGCAGTCAAGTCTGGAATCACTTTTACAATAATTCAAATGTTTCATTCTTTTTAAAATTGATGTAATACAGCAATTTATATTGAATAATTATTATTGTCAACGCTGAAGAGTCTACCGCAAAAAATGTAATTTTGACTCGGAAAACTAGGAAATAGCCTGGAATTTCTTTTTAACGTTTGAGTGTTCACCATAAACGTTGCAAGGCTAAAATTCTGGTCTTCAAGTATTTACATTCACGGAAAATGAATAATTAGTTATAATTTGAAATAATTCAATGCTGGTAAAAGTCTAACAACCTGATTGAACTAAAAAAAAGCATCTTATGGGAAAGGGGTGAATTAAAAAGAAAGTCAGCTTGAAAGAAAAAATTAATTTCGCTATGAAACAGCTTCTTTGAATTTTTATTAACATTTATTCTAATGTAGTCTACAAACAGTACATTATCGATCACAGATTATAAAACGACGTTGCTCATGAATAATTAGATTACATGCTTGCCTTCTACATCCTTTTTAAAAGGAGCAGGGTAATAAGTTCAATAAAAAATCAAGTTTGTCGAGCTGAAAGGAAAGAGCGTATCTGTTCTTTCTCCCATCCGAGCTCGACTGATATATTCTTCGAGTTTTATAAAAATAACCAAGTTACTAGAACGCTACCCCTAAACGGGTCTGCGGACCAGGCTTTTAATTGCCACAAATCGAGTCTGCTTCATAAATTTTTTAGTAATTATTGGGAGCTCTCTGCTGAAGGGAAGGAAAAGTCCAAAGGGTGTAATCACATTTGTGGCTAATTTTTTACCCTCTAGTCTCAATAAAGAAGAATTGATGTGGTGAACATAACTTCATTTAATATTTGAACATGATAGCTTTCTCTTGTTTTCTTTTTATCATGGATAAATTATGAAAGGATCTCACACAATTGTACAGAAAATGGCTTTTTGCCAAAATTCATGATTTCAAATTTTGTTTGTTATTTTAAATCTGCAGATCAATACTTCTAAAGAAAATTATCATGAAAATTGACAGTTTTTCCTCAAATAATGGCCAGACTTCCCATATTTATATGTATTTTAATTGAAAGATTCGCCTATTATTGAAATGTTATCCTTCTCAAAAACTTTTTATAACATTTGGCTAGATGCCTCATATTTTGTGGATCAAACCCACTAAAAAAAAGTTGTTTACCAATGAACTTGAATGATTTACGATTTTGTTTATACATTATGCTCAGAGATTGTTTTAACTTCCCTTAAAGATTCCTGCAAGAAAACAGAGATTTTCAAAAAACCAAAACCACTGGATTGTTTGAAATCAACTATTGTGGTCGGAAATCACTCTAAAATAAATTTAAACTACATCCTCCAGCGGGAAAGTCGTTGAATAAAGTTGATGGGTTCTTTTAGATTCCCTATAAATTTAGACAAGGAAGTCGACATTACCTGACAACAAAAATCACAATAGATTTTTTATTATACTGCTGGTATCGGAAATTAATTAAAAATAAACGTGGTAAACATATCCTAGCAAAAAAAAAGTCGTCTAATTTATTTTAAAACGTGTTCCAACATCCCTTAATGATTTAAATTAGAAAATCGACATTGAAAAGACAAAAACCACGGAAGATTTTTTGATTAAAAATTGGGGCAAAAAATCACTTAAGAATAAGTGCAAGCAGCGTCGTATTTTACCAGGAAAAGTGTTTGAATTTATTTTAAGGATTTTTTCAACATTCCTCAATATTCAAGCAAGGAAATCATCATTTCCTAACAACCAAAACAGCGAGGGATTTTTTGATTGCACTATTGGTGCCAGAAATTAATTCACAACAGACGTGGAAAACATATCCCAGCAGGAAAAGTGTTCGTATTCATTTAAAGGTTCATTTAAAGCGTCTCTTACCTGGAGAATTGGTTAAATTTATCTTGCGGGTTATTTTAAACGTTGAAAATGCCTTAATCATTTAGGCAAGAAAGTTGTCATTTTCTAAAAAACAAAAATACAAGAGGTTTTTTTTATTATATTAATGGCGACAGAAATCAATTCGCAGTAAACGTGGGAAACATATGATATCCAGAAAAAAGCATGCATAGAAAAAACGACTTATCTTTCTGGGTTTTAAGTAAATAGGTTTTATTTGGATATACTACACAAATTATGAAGTCAGTTACACCAGCCCTCCCCCCTCTTCATTTTTGGGTTTTTTATAGCGCACTGAATTGCGCCTCAAATGCGCTCATATGCACCACCAATAAAAAATGTTGCACCACGAAATTCTAAGAGTTATAGCAGGTGTAACGGGGGGGGGGCGACACGCCAGCTTCCCCTATTTGAAAAATCAAAGTTTAAATTGCATCACCTTGAAGATCTCCAAATGCGCTGATATGCGCCATCAAGAAAAATTTTTGCGCCACATTGATAACCGAGTTATCAGCGATCAAAATGGGGGGGGGGGCTGGCGCGATTCTTCTAAAATAATAACATTTTTTCAAATTCATCATAGTCATCCGTCATAATTTAAAATGCGCTCAAATGCGCCACCATTTACAAATTTTGCGCTAGCTAATTAACAAAGATAGCATTGGAGGAAGGGGGACAGTGTGACGCAGGTGCTAAATCTTCGACAGTTATATGGAATTTAAAATTACATATGTGGAGTCATTCGTTTTCAAATGCGCCCATATGAGCCATGAAGATTTTCCGAATATCTTGAAAATTGCCCAAGATATGGAGGTCATAACATTTTGCAAAGTGATGACCAAAAAAATGAAAGTTTTTAATTCGCAGTGATGAAGGGACTGTCGTATGGGGTTTCAAATGAGCTCATATGCGCCATGAAAATGTTCCAAATAACTTGGAAATTGCCCAAGATACGGAGGTCATAACATTTTGCGAAGTGATTACCACCAAAATAAAAAGGTTTTAATCCGCAGTGATGAAGGGACTATCGTATGGGGTTTCAAATGCGCTCATATGCGCTATGAAAATTTTCCGAATATCTTGAAAATTGCCCAAGATATGGAGGTCACAACGTTTTTTAAAGTGATGACCATAAAAATGAAAAGTTTGTAATCCGCTGTTCTGAAGGGACTGTCGTGATTCTATACCACTGTTATTTGAAAGACAAGACGGTTGCTTAAAAAAAAATTCATTTGTAAGATATAATTTTTTTAATTCTTATAAATAAGAACCACACAAACGGACATTGGTTACCTTTATTTGATTTTCTATATTTTTAATTCGATATCTCATTTCGTGTGGACGTAAGTGCCGAAAAAAGTGTTCGTTGGGTAAAAATTGGTTGACCTTAAATATAAGAGTCCAGACTCCAGATACTTTACATATACATAATCAAAATGTCTTGTTCGCAGACTTTTTGAATTTTCTGAAGTATCAAGTTTTCACACATGTCTGGAGGACAAAAAGATCTGAGAAAATTCCGCGAATTTTATCAAAACATTTCATAAGTGATAATTTTTACCTAATTCACGCCTGTCGAAATTGGAAATACATCGAATTTATGCTTTTGAACTGAATTTTGAAAGTTTAGAACTTGGTATTTATTAAATTACTTTTGTAATATATTTCTATAGTAAAAACACCCACACATTGACGTGTCCAAATAAAAAAGCTTATTTCTCAGACGAACCAAATAAAAAAGTACTATCTCGTGAAGACAAATGAAAAGAAACTCCAGAGTTGAGGGCGCTGTTCGAAATAGAATTTATTTTGGATTTTGAAGCTTCGAGTCAACACATTTTCATTTCGATATCTTTAAGATTCATCCTTGTCATCTGGACACGTCAATATATCTCATGAAATTTTAAGTCACAATTTATAAAGATAATTTCAATTATTAACAAAATCACAATTTATAAAATTCACTCCATTTGCAATTTCGATTCCTGGAGAGACATCTGTGAGCTCCAGGAATGTAAAAAAATTGAAACACAAGAAAATTTCAAAACGCTACGAACAAAATTGGTTTTTAAAATTCTTCTCGAGTTATGCTCAGACATGATTTTTGATTTTGATTATAAATCAATTATATTTTCATTATATTATGAAATATGTGGGATACAATCATCTGTGTAAGGACCAAAAGTATGATGAAAACAAAATGATATTAGCGGAAATGTAAGGCTACGAAAATTTCAAATGTATTAGAATGTATAAGTTGAATGATTTATTTATGAAATAAATATATAGGAATTTTCAATCTTAGCACATTTTGATTTATATTTTAAACTTTAACATTTTTAACATTCAGGAAGAAAAAATTTAATTTTCTTTCGCGAAATGAAGCTTGTCAAAAGTATTTACCTTCATCTAGAATTGGAAAGTATCTAATACCCTAATTCTGAACATGTAGTTTTTCTAACAATTCAACCGAAATTTGTTCTTTCCTGTCCATGTCAATCCATTCCCATCTCCTCTTCAAACCTTCAAATGGCCAATTACATTCATCTGATGCTATCAGCGTGAGGTTGGTCGATGATAAGACGTAATAAAGGGGTTGGTTATGGTTATTTGTTAATTTTGAAAGTGGCGCATATGAGCGCATTTGTAATCCCCTGAGGAAATCCCTTCATCACTGTGGATTAAAAACTGTTTATTTTGGTGGTCACCACCTTGCAAAATGTTATGACCCCCATATCTTTGGCAATTTTCAAGATATTCAGAAAAATTTTATAGCACATATGAGCAGATTCGAAATTGAAATTCGCATTTGAAATTATGATGGATGGCTATGATGAATTTGAAAGAATGTTATGATTTTAGAAAAATCGCGCCACCCCCCCCCCCATTTTGATCGCTGATAACTCGGTTATCAATGTGGCTCAAAATTTTTTTCTTGGTGGCGCATATCAGCGCATTTGGAGATCTTCAAGTTGATGCAATTTAAACTTTGATTTTTGGAATGCCCCCCCCCCCATGTGACACTTGCTATAACTCCTAGAGTTTCATCGCGCAACATTTTTTATTGGTGGCGCATATGAGCGCATTTCCGGCGCAATTCAGGTGGCTATGAAAAACCTAAATAATAAGAGGGGGGGGGGCTGGTGTAACTGACCTCAAATTATGTAAACTAGTCAAATTTGACTGAGAGTTTTCGATAACGTGAGAATTTCGATAATTTGGTTGTTAGGAAATGTCGATTTCCTTGCTTGAATCTAAAGTGAATTTTGATTTAAATAGTACAATAAATAAATCTCCCGTGTTTTTGGTTATTTTTGAAGTAACTGTTCCTCGCTTGAATCCTTAAAGGATGTTTGAACTATTCCCGAACACCCTATACACAAAAAGTTACAAATGTAACTTAAATTTCCAATACTCATAACAGCGAGTGATTTCCCTGTACCTCCACTATCTATTTCTAAGTTGAATGTGTTTTATGTTTCAAAATTTAGGGCCGATTTAGTACAGAGGGCCTCCGTTGACGAGGTTTGGCTGCAGCAGTTTGGTTGCGTGAGGGGAAACCGCGGAGTGGGGGAACAGTACACAGGTAGCTGGTGAGGACTTGTCCTCTGCCCGTCTTGGTCTAGTTGATGATGATCTGGATGACGTTCTTGAAATATTAAAGAAGCAATTAGCAGCATTTTGAAAATGCACGGATCTGTTATTAATGTAAACGTACCCCTCGAACCGCTTGACTCCTTTGTCCGAGCTTTCTACTTCTTCTTAATGCTGGACAAGCCGCAAGCGTCGGTGATTCTCAAAGCTCGGACGAGTGTACTTGTTGGAGATGAGAGACTGTAATTAAAAATGCCCAACTAGAACTTGAAAATGTATGAACCACCCTTAATCAATATTTAAAAACACACACAATAAAAAAATATTTTTCGGATGTAAAAAATGTTATAAGTAACAAAATAACAAAATTATTTTCTGTTGTCATGAAATAGTTCAATTTCCAACTCATTCTGAAAATTATTATTAAAACTCAGATATCTAAACATGAATTTACAACAGTTTCAGAGTGAATTTAATTAAAATTAGGAATTTTTTAACAATAAAGGGAGGCAACACCAAATTTTAAATGCTTTAATTGTTAAAGTTAAAAAGTTAACCATTTATTCCTCTCTAAATATTTTTGTATTCTAAAACGTCTCCAAAAATTTAGCATGAAAAAATATTTTTTAATCAATTTTAGATTTTTAACCAAATTAAAATTGTTATAAAGCGACGCGCTTATTAATTAATCATACTGATCATAATGTATACGAAAAAGTTTCCAACGTAATTTATGAGTCTCATTTTTTTTTAATTTGAGTTTCTCTCAAAGTTCAAATTTTTAGAAGCTCATGCACTTCTTTGTTGGAAATACTTTTGAAAGCTGAAAAAAATTGACAGTTTTCAATCTTCAGTGTATTAGAAGTATATAGATTTTTTCTTCATGAGCATAAATGCCATGATTCCATCAAACATGCATATTAGTTGCAGTTTGGGATGATACTATAAGTGAGACAAAATTACTAGAATAGTTCCACTTCATTTTTTTCTACATTTTTGCAAGTGCTGATGACACTTATGTCCAAAGAAAGTACTGTTGAAATAGAGCCTAAGTACCAAAATAGTTCAAAATATGTCCCGTTTCACCAGAACTCTTTTTGGATATAAGTAATGGAAAAGTTTCAGTAAATTTGTTTTCAATCTTACAAATCTTAAATAATTTTTGGGACAAAAGTACCACAAAACTTCAGTTTTTTTTCTTTAAAATCTTCAAAAATGCTGATAGGATTTATTTCCTAAGAAAGTATTCCTATAATAGGACGAAAGTGCCTGAAAAGTTCCATCTAATTTTCTTGTCAAATTTTAGCAAATTGACTTGTAAAAATTTGGAAAAAAACTAATTAGGGCTTTTTCTGTGCTTTTGCCGGAGAAAATCCTGGTAAAACAGGACATCATTTTGAACTTTTTGGGTATTTTAGTCCAATTGAAGCATTCCTTTTCTGGGATATAAATCGCCTCAGAATTTACAAAAATTAATAACATCTGTTCTTTCCTGTCCATGTCAATCCATTCATATCTCCTCTTTAAACCTTCAAATGGCCAATTACATTCATCTGATGCTATCAGCGTGAGGTATTTTTAAGTATTTTTTTTTACTCCATAAAATGGAACTTTTCTAGTAGCTTCATTCCTGTATGTATGTATAATATTAATTTTTGGTGGAAGGTAGTAAATTCAACTTTGGTGCTATTTTTACCCAAAAACCTCCAGTTCTTAGCCTGGTTATTTTCTAAACATATTTTTAAATTTTAACGAACTAAATTTTTCAAATTATTTCTATATACAAAGTGCCCCGTCTTCCCGAAATTCGGGACGAATAGTTTATCCCCTTTCCCAACTGCCCCAATTTTTCGGGACGACTAGGCACAGCCTTTTGTATTATTATTGGATCAATCCATAATAATGCCATATAGATCTGACATTTATAAAATGGTAATCTTATGAATTAGATATATACAATTTTTATGTTAAATGTTCATTTATAAATATTATTATTATACCATTAAGCTAATTTCCCTCTTGGAGAATATAAAGATTAAGTTTAATCAATTCCAAATAAAGTTTTAGAAGATTTCCCAATAAAGAAAATAAATTTTCAATATGGTGTTATTAAATATATGATGCCAATGTAGGCTTTATACGTGGGCCCTTGGCTCTGTACGTTTAGACTGAGGTTTAGACTACAAAAATTGCAATTACATCAAAATATGTCAAAAAATTAAACTTAAAAATTTGGCCAATGACAATACTCCCTCCATCAGGAAGTAATTATTATATTTTAATTGCTTTTAATTCAAACTCGTTCAATGCTGAAAGGTTCTAGTGTGAAATAATTTCCGGGTGAAAGTTTCAAGCCCAAAGTTGATCAAGAAGTAAGAAACAAAATTTTCATGTTCATAGTTTAGTCTCTGAACCGCATATCGTTTAGTCTCTAAACCCGACACAGTATGGCACAGTAGCCTCCAGAGAAGCGCGATGCAGAGAATTTCTGAAACAACATTGACTATCCGAGTATCAAGGACGTCAAGGACGCACAGGGCGGCAAGACCGTAGCACTGAAGCGTGAAGCCGGCGCTTCATCGGACAGCACAGAATCGGGATCTGCGTGTAATATACTAAGAATATTAAAAACTCTGCTCATGCTTGAAATCAAAACATTGTAATTTTATTATATTTTGGAAATTGAATTATTTTTAATGTAATTTCAAGGTTGAAATTTTCAGGATTTTATTTTCACATAGATGTCTTTTATGTTCAGACATTTAAAAATTGCAATTGAAAGTACTTTTAATAAAAAATCTGAAAACTAAGAAAGATAGAATTTTAGTAAATAAATGAGGGATGGGGAGTATGAGTTAGGGTGAATCAAAAGAAAAAAGGAAGTCGGGCGCCTTATTGTGCGCCTCTGAAACTGCGACTCAAAGGCTCAACTTTTCTAGCGGTACACCAGCTTGGGGCGAAGGGTTGGGAAAGTGGCGGTGGGGGTATTGTGAGGAGGGAAGAACGGTCAAAAGAGGGTAGTGGATAACTACTCCGTGTACATGGTCGCGTGTACGTGCGCGCTCATGTCAAAGAAGTGGGGGAGAAAAATACACCTAGCTACCGCCTCGTTCATTTTTATCCCCTAAAGCAATTTCAGCATTGTTTTAAAATAGTACTTAGCGGGGTCATTGTATTATGCATGTGCGTACTCCACCCTCCGGGAGAGGCTCCCCGTCTAGTATGTGTGAGAGTATGAGAACACTTGATTCCTCGCGCGCGTGAGCCTCGGCCTATTGTTAACCAGAGGGTGGCCAGAGGGTGGTTTTTCGCGTCCAAGATTTTTTAACTGAATCGACTACCTACTGAAATATCCAATTTTTTAGTTAGACTACACTCGGAAAACGATTTAGTGAAATCAACCAAAGTTTGACCAAACTTTTGGTTCTATTAATCAAATAATTTGTTGGATGAAGTATTTGTTTGACTCAACCGAAAAAATTTTTGTTTCAATGAAATATTTTGTTGAATCAACCAAAACTCATTTTATTCACTAAATTCTACAGTTTAATTATTTCATAAAGTGAATAATTTGAGAGCCACTGTGTTCGAAATATTCACTCTAGAACATTATCTAGTGATTCAATTTTGAATGCCTGTTAGTTCTTGCCTGGTTTGGCTGTAAGGGGCCGTCCATTATTACGTTTTCAAAATCTATTCCACATTGACATTACGAAAAAATGACTTTAAGGAACAATTTGTTTCAAGAGCTGTGTAAACTTTACAAAACCAGGTATCCTCATAAGTCTTAAAGATAATTACGTAATCAAGGGGGGGGGTCAATCAAATGATTATGGTTGATTACTCTGGGGGTGTGGGGGTCAAAAATGGGTGAAAAATTGATTACGCAATATATGGATGACCCCTAAGACATATTTTTTCACAGATTAATTTGGAGAAAGGCTTGTAAAATTGGAAAGCTGCTATCAGAAAAAAATGTTTTGTATATAAGTAAAAAATTATTCGAATAAAACAATTTTTGGTTGATAGAACAAAAGACTTGATTGAACCAAAAAAATACTTGATTGACTCAACACGATTTTTTGATTGTATCAATCAAGTACTCCATCTACCAAAATATGTGGTTCAAACAGCCACAAAATTTGGTTGGGCGTACCAAATATTTTTCTTTCCATATAATTACCATATTCTGTGATTGAAACAAAAACAAATTTGTTGATTCAGTCTAATAGTTTTCTAAGTGCGCTGTGAAATATACTCAAAAATACTTATTCGTAGGGTAATACAAATAACAGAAGAAAAGATATGGGAAGCCCAAAGTGGACTCACTCCAAGAATATAATGTACAGATCAAATAATTAGCTTGATACAGATCACAGAAAAAAGTTTGAGAGTAGGAAAGAAAGTTTTTTGTACATTTTTTGATCTAGAAAAAGCATTTGACAAGGCAAATAGAAGTAAACTTTGGGAAGTCCTTGAAGAGTACGGAGTCAATGGATGGCTCCTACAAGCAATAAAAACAATATATACAGGTATTAAAGCGAGTGTAAGGGTTAATAGAAAACTGAGTGAGTGGTTCAATATTATGCAAGGCGTGAAACATGGATGCGTTATGTCCTCATGGCTATATATAATATTTATGAATAAGTGTATAAGAATGGCCCTCTTCGACGCAGAAAGTGTAGATCTCGAAACAGTGAAGGTGCGTGGTTTGGCTTCCGCAGATGACAAGATTTTTATGGCAAAATCAATTGAGGACTTGCAAAGAATGTTAAATAAACTTAATACAAGCATGAAGAACATGGGCCTCAAAATTAACATAAATAAAACAAAAATCATGGTGTTTGAAGGAAAAAGTGAGAAAACAATTTGCACCTTTGTCCTAAATGGTGAGAGATTAGAACAAGTTGACAAGTACGTATATCTGGGTAGCCTATTCACTAGCGACGGAAAAATAGGTAGGGAGTTAGATAGGCGCATTAATGAGGATAAGAAGGTTATCGGTAGAGCAGGGTCCATTCTCAGAAATAAAAAAATATCAAAAAAAGCTAAAACGGGCATACACAATTCTATATTTTTACCGACTGTGCTATACGGTAGCGAGACATGGACCTGTCAAGAAAAGTACGAGAGTAAAATTAACGCGATTGGCATGCAACCTCTGTGCAGAATATGCGGGAAAACACTGATGGTCGAAGTCCGAAACGAGACGATCCTCAAAGAATGTGGTACAGGGGAGACAATAGTTGATATACAGGGGAAAGAAATTAGTTAAGATGGTTCGAACATGTTGAAAGAATGAAAGATGAACGACTGACTAAACAAGTGTACAAAGGTAAAGTAAATGGCAGAATGCCCAGAGGTAGAGCGCTGGAAAAATGGATAGAATCTGTGAATGAGGCATTAATCCGAAGAGACATAAGAAGCCATAAAAACACGAGAGCATGAATGAAAAAATGCATGGACTTGAAGGAAGCTAGAGTAGTATGCCAGGACTAGAGAGATTGATCAGCAAGCTGGGTCGGAGCAATTCTGCGGAACGAACATGTCATTTAAATAAATAACACGAGAATTCTAGATCAATCTAAAAAATCTATACCCCCACCTCACATTATTCCTTTCCTCACTGAGCAAGTCACGCCTACCCAGAAAGGGAAATGGCCTAATGGTATAATAATAATAATAATGGCAGCGCTGGTCGAAGAACACGTCGAGGTAGCGAGGAGAACCCGTACAGATTTTTTCAATGTCGTCCACTCAGATGAAAACCACAATCTTAAGGATGACTTTTGCAAAATAGCAAATTTTTAAATTAATTTATAGATTCTTCTAGTGGCTGAACTTGAAGTACGGTATTCTGTCAAAATCAGCATTTTTTTACATTCTCATCTCAATGAGAAGGTATTGGTTTTATGTGAAAAATGACTTTCGCGGATTCAATCAAATGTCCCCCCCCCAATGTCAACAAAATAGATGAACTTTCAACTAAAAAGGATAAGTATTAAAAAAAAAAAGATTTTTTAACCAAAGAAATGAACATTCAACTAAAATAATGCATTTTCAATAAAAAATAAATAAATTTTCAACGAAACAAATGAATTTTGTACAAAAAATATTAAGCCAAATATTAAAATTTTCAAACTACAAACATGGATATAAAATACTAAAAAGACGAATTTTCAACAAAAGAGTAAAATTTGCAACCAAGAAAGACTTTTCAGCCAAGACAGAAAAAAATTCAACCAAATTGTTGAATTTGTAATCCAAAAATACGAATTTTCAACTAAAGAGTTTAATTATCAACCCGAAAATATGAAATTTCGACAAAATGCATGAATTTTCAATAAAATAGTTTAATTTTCAACTAAGAAAGATCATCCTTAAAAACAAAAATGGAATAGTTAAATTCTCAGGTAAAAAAATTAATTTTCAACCAACAGAAACGAATTTTATTTGAAATGAATATTTAACAGAACAAAAGTTTTTTGTCAATGTAGTTCAACTTTCTACCAAGTATTTGAAATATGAACGAAAAACGATGAATTCTCAAAG
>JAABKJ010007545.1:160071189-160125403 GCA_011634705.1 Andricus grossulariae
ATTATTTTTTAATTAATTATTATTATTTAATTAATAATTAATTTTTTTAATAATTTCTTCTTTAATAATTAATTTTTTTTTAATTAATTATTTTTAAATTAAAAATAGTCAAATTAACCCAACAGGACAAATTTAAAAAAAAGTTGAATCCTTATCCAAAAACAGATTAATTATCAACCAAACAGATGAATCTTCAACTAATAATCTTCATTTTCTACCAGAAAATACAAGCTTTTAAAAAAATACATGAATTTTCAACAAAATAGATGAATTTTCATTTAAGAGAATTAACTTGCAATAAAAAACACGAATTTTCTACAAAATAGTTGAATTTTGAACATAAAAAAAAACAATTTGTAACAAAATATTTAAAAATGTAACCAAAGAGACGAATCTTCAACGAAAAAATTAATTTTTAACAAAATAGTTGAATTTTCAAACTTAGAAAGATCAATACTTAACCAAAAATAGACTAGTTAAATTTTTATTAAAAAGAAATAATTTTGTGATAAAAAGCGAATTTTTCACAAAACAGCTTAATTTTCTATCAAAATGTTGAATTTTCAACAACAAAAAAACGATTTTGTAACAAAATACATGAATTTACAACTGAAAAAGGTCCATTTTCAAACAAAAATAAAAATAATTACATTTTTAGTTGCAAAAATTAATATCGAAACAAAAGAAAACAAAATCTTTAACAAAAAGGTTAAATTTCCAACCAAACAGATGAATCTTTAACCAAAATGGATTAATTTTCAATTCCGCAGTTGCATTTTTAACCAAAAGAGATGAATATCCAAGCCAAAAAGATGAATTTGCAACAAAGAAAGATTTTTCAGTGAAGAAAGATAAAAAATGTCAACAAAATTGTGGAATTTTCAAGACAAAATTCGGATTTTCAGCCAAAAAATGTGCATTTCAAGAAAAAAGTTACTTGTCAACCAAAAGATGAATTTCAAATCTAAAAGGACGAATTTCCTCTCCAAAAAAGAAGAATGTTCAACAGAACAATTGAATTTTCGACGAAAAAAGATAAATTTTTGACAAAATACATGAATCTTCATCCAAATATTTGAATTTTCAACTAAAAAAGGTCTGTTTTCGAACAAAAATGGAAAAATTAAATTTGCAGTTGCCAAAATTAATTTACGACCCCAAAAAAGTTGAGTGTTTAACTAAACAGATGAATCTTCAACCAAAGAAGATGAATTTTCTACCAAAAGAAATTAATTTTCAAAAAAAAAAAGAAATAATTTTCAATAAAAGAGTTTTCAAACAAGAAAAACTAATTTTCAACCAAATAGTTGAATTTTCGACGAAACAGATTGCATTTACAACAAAATAGTTGAAGTTTCAAGCAAAAGAGACGCATATCTAACAAAAAAGTTAAATTTTCCACCAAAAAAGAGTTAAATTTTCAACAAAGAAAGATTTTTCAATTCAAAAAGTAAAAAATTCAATCAAATTGTTGAATTTTCAAGGTAAAAAGGCGACTTTTCTAAATAAAAGAACGAATTTCAATAAAAAAGGTAATTTTCAACCAAAAGGTGATTCCAAAAAGAAGAATGTTCAATAAAATACTTGAATTTTCAATAAAATTGTAGAATTTTTAACAATAAAGATGAATTATGAACCATAAACATTGTTTTATACCAAAAGATGTATTTTCAATTCAAAAGAACGAATTTTCTGTCAAGAAAGAACAAAATTAACCAAATTGTTGAATCTTCAAGGTAAAAAGGTAAATTTTCAAAAAGAGATAATTTTCAACCAAAAGATGAACTTTAAATCCAACAGGAAAAAAATTTGTACCCAAAAAGAAGAATGTTCGACAAAATAGTTGAATTGTCGACGAAAAAAGATGACTTTTTGATAAAATAGTTGAATTTTCAACCAAAAAAGAGATAAAATTTTCAACCAAGAAAGATATTTCAGTCAGGAAAGAAAAAAACTCAACAAAAATTTTGCATTTTCAAGCTAAAAAGGCGAATTTTCAAACCGAAAATATGAATTTCAAGGAAAAATTTAATTTTCAACCAAAAGATGAATTTTAAATACAAAAGGACGAAAATTGTATCCAAAAAGAAGAATGTTCGACAAAACGGTTGAATTTTCGACGAAAAAAATATGACTTTTCGATCACATAGTTGAATTTTCAATAAAAAAAGAGTTAAATTTTCAACCAAGAAAAATTTTTAGAATTAAAAAAGAAAAAATCAACCATAATTTTGAATCTTCAATCTAAAAAGGCGAATTTTCAAACCGAAAATATGAATTTCAAGAAAAAAAGTTAATGTTCAACCAAAAGATGAATTTTAAATCCAAAAGGACAAAAATTGTATCCAAAAAGAAGATTGTTAAACAAAATAGTTGAATTTTCGACGAAAAAATATGACATTTCGATCAAATAGTTGAATGTTCAACCAAGAAAGATTTTTCAATTGAAAAAGGAAAAAATTCAATTAAATTGTTGAATTTTCAAGCTGAAAAGACGAGTTTTCAACCCGAAAATATGAATTTCGAGAAAAAAGTTAATTTTCCATCAAAAGATGAATTTTCAACCAAAAAAGAGACGTCCATTAAGCTAGCACCTCCACAATTGAATTTTAGAATTTTTCATAGCTCAGAATTTTGGGCTTTTTAGGCCTTCTTTTGGGCCCCGATAAAAATTTTTGGGCTCCTTTACTTTTTCCAAAAAGTCAATTTTCTTGTGGAGGTGCTAGCTTACATCAAGCTAGCACCTCCACATCTTAAAACACACAAAATAATAAAAATACAATTCCAACAGAATTTTGGGCTTTTTTTGGGCTCTTGGAATCCACACAAAAATTTCCCCAAAACAACCCTTAAGCTGCAAAATCAACCTCCTTCACAAAATTTAAATTTTTCGCGAATTCAATCTAGGCACATTTTTGGGCTTTTTTTTATCCTCAAAAATACCCACTCCAATTTTTGGGCTCCAACCCTTAACATTAAAAATCAACTCCTTGGTACCTCGCAGATGTGACTTTCTCAAAAAATAATCTTTTTGGGAATTTTATAGTGTGGATAGAGTCTCTGATTTTTGGGCTCGTCGAAAATACCCACTCCGATTTTTGGGCTCCAACCCTCAACATTAAAAATCAACCCCTTGGTACCTCGCAGATGTGACTTTCTCAAAAGTAGTGGGTATTTTCGAGGAGCGCAAAAATCAGAGACTATCCAAACTATAAAATTCCCAGAAAGATTATTTTTTGAAAAGTCACATCTGCGAAGTACCAAGGGGTTGATTTTTAATTCTAAGGGTTGGAGCCCAAAAATAGGAGTGGATATTTTCGAGGAGCCCAAAAATATGCCTGGATTAAATTCGCGAATAATTCAAATTTTGTGAAGGGGGTTGATTTTGGAGCTTAAGGGTTGTTTTGGGGAATTTTTTTTTTTATTCCAAGAGCCCAAAATTCTGGTGGAATTGCATTTTTATTATTTTGTGCTTTTAGGAAGTGGAGGTGATAGCTTAATGTATGCTAGCACCTCCACAAGAAAATAGATTTTTTGAAAAAAGTACAGGAGCCCAACAATTTTAATTGGGGCCCAGAAAAAGCCCTACAAAAGCCCAAAATTCTGAGTTATGAAAAATTCTAAAATTCGATTTTGGAGGTGCTAGCTTAATGGACCTAAATTCTGAGATGAAACCGCTGAATTAAGAAGCTTCTTTTAAGTTAGAGTTCAGCTTGAAATCTCTATCCAGAGCCGAGAGAATTATTTTTTACATTTTTAGCTCTACTAATTAAAGAATACTCATAATTTTTTCGAATTTTTTATACAAATTTTTCTAATTGTGGAGGACTTCAAAGTCGACTTAGTGAAAGTTGAGAGTCATTTCTCCTGTTTTTTCATACATTTTCTGTCACAGGAAAGACAGCAATTTTTTTACGAAAGTCAAACTGGCATCATTTTGTAAGTATAATGTTGAAAAATGTTTCTGCCTTTGACTTAACATTCTGCGATTTTTTCTCGCCGAGTAATAAAGCTTCAAAGCCAGGTGTCAGGACTTTTTGTCTCGACTTTAGTAGCATGTGAAATGGAATTTTGTTATGAGAAAATTCAAAGTGTTGGACAAAAAACTAATGATCTGTGCTTGATATGATAGATAAAGTTGCAATTTTGCAGGCCGAAAAAGTTCATAAGAATATCTCGGGACGATTACTTCAATCCCGAAGAACATAATTTGAGCAATACTCCCGAACGAGCTGAAAAAGCATGTGCTTATGATCTCGACGATACCGACATTGCTTGGCTTGATGTTTTGAATGGTGAAAGAGCACAGGTAATTTTCCAAACATGTCTTTAAAATTAGTAATAGATATCTCTTTTAAACAAGTTTTTAGGTACGAAAAAAAGCTAGAAAAGTCAGGAAAAAATCTTTTGAACTTTAATTTTATGAAAAGAAAGTTTTTGTAATCTTTGAGAAACATTTATTTTTGGCACTGCAGAAGTGTTATGGTACCAGAAGTATAATGAAATAAATTATAGAATTGTCACCATTGATACTTTCTTGTCAAAGAAGCTTTTTTTTTAATCCGTTGTTTTTATACATCCCATAATGTCGTTTAAAAAATGTTGCTAGTCGAGAAATAAAAATAATCTGAAATACGTATTTCTTCAGGCTGGCCAGTCGGCAGTTTCCGAGGCACAACTCGAACGAGTCATCCAGGAACTTGAAGTTAATTGCTGGCAGAGGATACAAGCGATCCTCAAAAATGAAGAGGGCCTCGGCATCGAGTACGATGAGAACGTTATTTGTGACGTTTGCAGATCGGTAAGTTCATCTCCGAAATTCGAAATCTATAAATAATTTTGGCTCAAATGAAACTCAACAGAGCCTCAACTATTTTCTAGGTTAAAGCTAAATTGGTATAAATTTAAGATCCCATTATCTAAATTTCAGAATTGAGTCTGTAATTCCGACTAATTTGACTGAATTTAAAGCCAAGAATTGTAAGGTTTAACAGTTTAAAATAATTTTTTACTGTACAAAATTCAAATCCAACTTGTCCATTATTGCCAGAAGACGGAAAAACTTTTAATTGATTCCACTTCAAATCAGGCAGGTTTTTCATGCTCATTATCAATATTTTAAGGAACTTCTCAGTTGAATTAATATTAAAAATGACCTATTCGCCAATGGAAAGTGCGGAAGACAAACAGTAATTCCTAAAAATAGATATATTTATTGAAAAAATCTTCTTTCTTCAATTCTCAAAATCGATTCCTGTCTTTCCATTTCAAATAATTAAAAATAATGTTGGGTCAATTAAAAAAAAAAAAATATGAAGAGGAAAAGTGGTCCATAAAAAAAAAAGAAAGTTCAGGTTAAAATGAAGCACAAATCGAGAAACTAACTATTTTTATATTTAGTTTTCTAATTCTTTTAACAGGAACATTGTATGGAAGAAAATAATTATATGTAATTTTTGCATTCAAAGTAAATGAGAAAATTGTTATTTCTCGTCACTAAATTTTTGTCCACAAAATTCAGCAAGTGCACATTATTTTTTTTAGTCACAATAGATCAAAACCTGACAAAAAACATGAAATATGTTTATCCTCTTTACGTGCAAGAATTCTAGTTTCTAATTAAAGTCATTATGATAATATAATATTAGAATATTCAATATACTTATTTCGTGATTTTTAACTATAGACTTATAGAGTTCGTTGTCAAAATGTTATGAAACTTAAGTCCCATTAAATCTATTTGAGGCTTTTCATATATTTTTAGAAAAACGAAAAAGGAATTAATTTTTTGCAGTCCCGACAGAATCAGAGGGTAATCTTTCGTTCGTACACCCTAAAAAAGAGAATTAGAATAGTTCAATTAGTTAAACAAAGATTGACCTTTAAATAATTTTTTGGTCGTTTTTCTTTAAATTGCCGTTGAAAATTAAAGTACTTGTAGTTCCCTAGGAAACATATTTTCTTATATCGAAAAAAGTACATGTCGCCCTAATTTCCTCTGAAAACAACACATTTTGCCGATGAAAGATTATACCGCTTAAAGGATAAAACCTGCCTGGTTTGAAATTGGAATTGGCTATCGGTTTTTGAAATCGTTCATTGTGATTTTATCAATGAGACGAGAGTGTAATGATTACTTCTTTCGTAACAGCCCGATTCAGAGGAGGGGAACCTAATGGTTTTCTGTGATTCCTGTAACATTTGCGTGCACCAAGCATGTTACGGTATTACTTCTATTCCTGCGGGCCAGTGGCTATGCAGAACGTGCAACTTGGGCCAACGGCAAAAAACTGTGTGTGTTTTGTGTCCAAACATGGGCGGTGCAATGAAATGTACGCGAGCTGGCGATGAGTGGGCGCATGTCTCTTGTGCTCTCTGGATTCCCGAAGTTAGTATTGGCTGCGTTGAGAGGATGGAGCCGATTACGAAAATATCCAGTATTCCGGTGAGTTTTTATATTTTTTCTTCAATCTTCCAAATACTTCTAAAGATCATGTTTGAGAAAACTTAATTTTTTCTGATTTTTGCAAATAATATCTGATTATAGCAAAGTCGATGGAACCTCGTTTGCGTACTATGTCGTGATCGCGTTGGCGCCTGCATCCAGTGCAGTATAAAAACGTGCAAGACTGCATATCACGTAACATGTGCTTTCAAGTACGGCCTTGAGATGAGAGCCATCATCGAGGATGAAATGGCCGATGATGGTGTCAAATTAAGGGTAAGGTCTAAAATAGTTCAAAGTTACTCTGGAAACTTGACTTTACGAATGAAGCTCGAAGAAGAAAAGTTTTAGAAACCGAAAATAGTATTAGTTAGAAAATAAACGTATTAGCACCCTAAAAAAGTATAATTAATTTGAAGCTAAGTCATTTTTAATCTCACGGTTCTGAAGTTTTAAATGACCACTATCATTTATGTTTCATATTTTTCAACAGTCATATTGCCAGAAGCATAGTAGAACGAACACAAAAGACAAAGTCGGTGTTGGAGGAGGTGCTGGGAATAGTAGCACGAAAGGCGGTTCAGATTCGGAAGATGGCGAATCTAGAAAACGAAAGCGTAAAGAGATGACTTCTGAGGAGAAAAATCAAGCGCGTGCTGCTAAGTAAACTCAGAATTTAAATTTTAGAATAGAAAAACATTTTTTTAAATTATTTATCGCATAAAATATATTTTGAAATATTCTCTACTTAAGGTACAAATTTAACTTATCTAGATTACAAGCAATCGAAGCAGAGTTTGACAAGCACGTGAGTCTAAACCACGTAACGTCTCAACAATTAGACGTGGATCCAGACGCGATTGTCTATATTTACAACTACTGGAAGTTAAAGAGGAGGGTGAGTATTTTTAAAACCCCCCAATTTTATTTTCTATGTATTCGATAAAAAATTCTAAATTTTATCTTTTACAGGCCGGCAATAACAAACCTCTTCTGGCTCTGCAATGTGGCGAACTCTCGGGTGCAGGAGCGCGGGCTCAAGGTCAGGCCGCGGACAATGAGAAGATGAAAACATTCGTCCAACTGCGTCAAGACTTGGAGCGAGTGAGAAATCTCTGTTACATGGTTAACAGGCGAGAAAAACTTTGGCGATCATTATTGAAAATTCGGGAGCAAACTTTCCATAAACAGGTTAAGATTATGGCTGGCCCACCCTTACCACCTACCATGGCTGCTGCGGTTTTGTCGGCTAACCATGGACCCTCAATCTACGATCGTCTTTTGTCGCATCCAGACGTTCAAGACTACCCACGAAGTATAGAATCACTACTGCTTAGGATATCGGGCGAGGAGTCCCCAACGCTTTCATCCAGCGACGAAAAGAAGGTTCAACCGGACTTCAATGGAGCCTCAAAGAAGAAGATATTCTTCAATGGCTCGGTGAGGAGAAAGAGCTCGTATGCTAACGAAGCGTCCTCGTTAAGCAGTAGTGAGACAGACGTAAAACCACCTATAAAGTCGTCAGGAAAATCACCGAGTAAATCACCCGCAAAATCACTTAACAAATCCGTGAGCAAGTCTAAGGCCGTCAAAGTCAAAGCGGAAGACTCCAGCACCGAAGAGGAAGCGATCGCCTCGACGAAATCAAAGGCTGTCAGGAGAAAGTCGAAGAAGACTAGTGCACCTGACCGACCTCGAAAATCCGTCCGTGACAGTAGTGAAAGTGATAAACTCGATCCGAGTGGCACTAGGTCGCTAGCTCTGGAGCACATGGAGAGAGAACTCGATGTTTCATCGGGAAGTGACAGCGACGACCTGCTGCCCCCATGTAACGCGAATCCCATAGCGAGACACGGTCCGACCTCCATCTCTGCTATCTACTCTTCGGATTCCGACTCGCAGGAGCACGCTTCACATTCCGGTGTTCTAATTACTAAAGCTGCCGTGAAAGAGTTTTCGGCCGCGGATCTCTCAAAAAATTCACAGAAATCCTATGCTGGCAAGGAGTCGCGGCAAGATCACACGGATGACGGAGTAAAGAACAAAGAGAATCTGAAGACTGCAAAGAAGAAAGAGTGCCCGCCATCTACGCTTATAGTTCCTCAAAGGCAGGCTGCGAAGAAAGCGTCCGAAATTATGCAGCGCTCGCAGGGTAAGAAAGAAACGACCGTGGAAACGTCGGAAGCAGTAAAGTCACCTCCTGAGGAGAAATCTGAAAAGCCTGAGAAACCTGTGAAACCTGCGAAAGAAAAAGCACCTTTAAGGAAGCAAAGGGAGGGAAGAGCCGGTAAAGATGGTAAGAACAATGACATATACGACTTTGAAAAGGAATACGGGGATGGTTCTGAGATTCTTGCTTATGTTCCGCAACGTCAAGCAGCTAAAAAAGCCGCTGAGCACATTAAGAGTGGGATGGGCGCTAAGAATGCCCCTCAGCCTGAGCCAGAAACTTCGGAGGTCAAACCGAAGAAAGATTCGCCTGAGGCAGCCAAGAAGAAAGAACCGCGAAAAGAAGAGTCCCCGAAGAAAGAGCCAAGAAAAGAAGAGTCCCCGAAGAAAGAGATAAGAAAAGATGATTCCCCGAAGAAGGAAGAGTCGCCGAAAAAACCTAAAAAGATCGTGCAAGAGAACAAAGCACCTTCGGTTCACTCGAGCAACAGTGAGAGTAGTAGCTCTAGCAGCTGCAGTAGTTCTTCGGAAAGCAGTAGTGATACTGATGAAGATAAAAATTCGACAAAGGATCAAGCACTCTCTTCGAGCACATCGTCTGAAAGCGACTCCGGCCAGCAATCCAAGAACAAGACTCCGGTCAAACGCCAGGTGAACAAGTCTGCTGATTCCTTTGATGCTGATAAGAAAGCACAGTTGGCGGGGCGGAAACTCAAAAGGCTGCCGGACAAGAAGCTTAAAACTTCCGACGGGCGGCATGGACCCGAGTTTCAGCCGCCGCCTACTGAGAGAGAGGAACCAAGCAGATCCAAGGTGCTTAGAGAGCAACAACCACCCAGCAAAAAGACCGAGCACAGAGACGCTACCAAGAAGTCATTTCCCCTACCAACACAGCAACAACAGAACCAACATCAGCACGAAGAACACCAGCAACAGCAATCTGAATCAACATCATCATCTAACCAGAGTGTGCACAGTCGGTCTCGAGATAATGATGGGCCAAGAAATTTATCTGGGCCCAAACCTACAAAGAAGTCGAGTCAGCCCAAGCCTCAACAAACCACGTCCAGGAACAAAGAGGAAAGCCCCTCAAGTAGAGCAAAACCTGAAGCTAGAAAGCGAAAATCTAGTGAAACCCCCCCAAAGGAGGAGAAGAGTAGCAAAGAGGCGCCTTTGGTCAAGAAACTGGAAAAAAGGGTGAACGACAAATACCAGAAGAAACTCGACGAAGGGAAGGATTGTAGAGAAAGGACGACAGAGCGGGAAAAAGAGCCTGAAAAGGAGAAACTGAAAGAGAGGCTGATTGAAAACGAAGATAAAGACGCAAAGAAGAAAGATAAAGACAAGGATAAGGAGAAAGACAATGAGAAATGCGTGACCCAGTCGCCGAAACAGTGCAGAAATGAAGCGGCAGCAGAGATACCTTCGAAATCGGATGACAAGAAAGTGAAGAAATCGACAAGCAAGAGCGCGATCAACATCCTAGAAGAGATAAACCAGAGGAAAGCTGAGAGACCTCACAGCACGAAAAAGTCGTCCAGGGGATTGGAGAAGCTTTTGGAGAAACGCGAACATCTTGATATGTTATCCAGGAATAAAGATGCCGCAAAACAGAAAACTCAACAGGAAAGTGTTGAAAAGGAGCAGAAATCAAAACCGATTCCGGATCAAGTTTCGAAGGACGAGGACCAACAGAACAACTCGAGAAACGAAAGCACAGTTTGCAGTAAACTGGAACAGGAGGTTGCAAAGAGAGATTCTGCAGAGACAGAAGCAGACAAATCAACCGAAAGGCGATCAAGTGACCAAAGAGCAAGTGATCGAAGGTCCAGTGATCGAAGGTCCAGTGATCGAAGATCGAGTGATCGTAGATCGAGTGATCGGCGGATTGATGAGGCTGTCGCGAGTATTCAACAAGAAAGCAGGGCTAGGAATAAAGAAGCACCAAAAGAGGTAAGAGAAAGCGAAAATCTATTCTCCAAACCAGTTTCTGATAAATTGACCGTAAACGAGATTATCGAGAAAGAGAGTCAAAAACGAAGAAGATCGATTAATCAAAGATCGATATTCTCACCTCAACACGGCAGCAAAGATCCGAGCGTTTCGGAGCTGTTCGACTTTGATCACGACCTTCTAACAGATGATATGGTCAACGACGATGGCTTCAGTATACCTCGAGACGTCGAGGAACGCGCGCCTCCTCTTTCATTTCAATTTGCTAACGAACTGTGGTTTAAGGAAGACTCCAAAGAAGACAGCGCGAGGGAAACTTTGAACCTGGTAGAAAAGCTTCGGATGGGCCTTAACAAAAAGTCGACTACCAACCAGTTTGAAGGGGATCCTGCATGCGATGATGAGCTGAAAAAGGAGGAGAGACTTGCAGAAAGTACGAAAGAACATCACTCCAAGTCAGAAAAGGAAGCAAACATTGTGGAAGAACAGACTCGTCCACCCGAAATAAAGAACAACGACGTTAGTCAAATGACTGAAAATCTCAGCTACAAGAACCATAACTACGAAAACAAACAGAAGTCCTGCTATGGTAATAGTGGCGAGCCACCTTATGTTCCTTACAGTAATGAAGATCTCGAAAGCGGAAAAGTTGCGGTGACTGAGAGGTCTAAATTGGATAGAGCAGCAACAGATGAGCGATGGGTACATCCCGGTATGGAAACCTTTAATCCTAGCGATGTTCACGCGATGAATGCGCTTATGGAAAGCCAGAACCATCGATATGCCGCACAGTTCCAGAATGATATAGCTGCTGCGATATCTGAAAGCAACGCCGAAGCGTTGGTCCATTCTCACCTCAATATGAACATGCAGGAACATTATCAACTTTTGCAGCAAACGCAAGCTATGGTGCGAAGTCAGCAGCACTTAGATGCCCACTCGGATGGTAGAATGCAGCAGGTGCCAATGATGGATCAACAAATTGGTCCTTTAGCTGGACAAATGGTTGACGATATCACACGTATGGAGATGGTCAACAGGCACTTGATGAATCTACCAAACGTGGAAGATCAAGGGAACGAAATGGACCATAGTCTAGAGAAGGAGGATATGGATCCCAGGCAGGATTACACGCAGAATGGATCTCCTTATGATATGAACATTTCGAGGCAGGATACGCGCTGGGCGGAAAGTCAAGTGCTACCTTCTCGTCGGTCGACGTCTTCGTCCATTACATCAGCATCGTCGACAGAGGAAAATTCTGCGATTCCCCCATATAAGAATATACCACCCATTCCATTTCCTCCTTGTTCGATGGATCCAGGATCATATCATTCATATTCGGAATCTGGAGTGTCTTATCCTGGAGCTGTGTCGCTCTTTCCACCACAGTCCTGCGCTGCACCGCTTCCTTACCCTTCACCGGGAGGAGGTATGTTTGGTAAATTGAGAATTAAATACTTAATATTTGAGTATTCATTATTCTTAAGCTCATCAAGTAAAGACATTCTCTGTTTTTATGGAAAAAGCGTAAAGTCTTCTATGGAGTTGATTTTTAAGAACAAGAGTACAAGAGGGTTCCATAATAATTTTCAACTACTTTAAAGGAGAGGCTATTAAAAAGTTAATCACTTGCTTCTTTTTCACAGGAAAGCTGAAGAAAATTCTAGTTTTTTTTCGAATCTCTTACACGATGTCGCTTATTAATCACTTATCTCTACTTTACATATTTTAAAAGTAATATTGAAATCTTGTTATCTATGTTTTTTGAATGCCCGGTCTCCTGTCGAGTTGTAAATTTTTCCTTACTTCAACAATGATTCTTATTCTCTCGAATATTTATATTTTGAGTCTAATGGGAGTCTGTTTTGAGTTTCAATTATTGAAAAAAAAAAAATACTAAGGATGGTTGTGATTTTTTACTTAATTCACATTCTTCAAATTTCATAACTTTTTGGCAAAGTCACTTGAAGATTTTAATACATTTTAAAAATAGAAAGATGAAACAAGTATCATATCTTTAAAAATATAGACTAAGGTTTGAGAAAATTTAGGAATGTAATTTTAAAATACTTAGTTTTTAACATGTTGATAAAAGCACAAAAAATCTTATACCTTTTTTGCCTGCAGGTATGTTTCCTCCACCATTTGGTGCACCATTTCCAACAGCGCCGTCATTGCTTCCTCACGTTTCGAAACCTCTAGAAGACTCGCTCAACCTACAAGCATCTCCGTGTACAGCAGCATTTACCTCATCATCACACAACATGGCACTAACAGCAGCGATGGTTTCACCCACGAAGACCACAACACCGCCACCTCCACATCAGTCTTCTCTTCCGGCGCCTTTCCCGTCCTCTGAACCGGATCAACATGACACTCAGGATCACCAGTCCCATGTCAACTCTTCAGCAATGCCGATCTCTTTCCTCAACAACGTTCCCGAACTTCGAGGTCCAGATCTTCACGAGGCCTTACCACAGGTTTCGGAACCTCGTGTACCAGAACCCCACATACCAGAGCCACGAGTGCCCGAACCTAATGTTTCCGAACCCGTCGGAGAGAGTCCTCAAGGTCCTCTATCAGAAACGAAGGTGTCTCAACCGGGCAAGAAATCACCATCGAAGCCCACCAGGACTTCCGCGCGGGTTACGTCCCTGCAAGCAAAATCACCGGGAAAATCACCCCGTCAAGAAGTCACGAAACTCGCACCGAGTTCCCGAGGTCGGGGCCGAGGCACGAAAAACTCGCACCAGGCAGGATACCGGGGACGAGGTCGAGGTCGGGGACGAGGCAGGGGTCGAAGTAATCATAGTTCAATCGCTGTTATACCTCATCTACACAATGACGATGGAATTCAAAATAAGCTCGTCGGCACTGTCTACGATTTTGATTCCGACGAGGACTCTACAAGTGAGGCTAACATCGCCGACCTGAGAACTATGAGAGAGCGGAAGAAGTCAACGGAGGTCAGCGAGAAGCGAGATAGCTTGGGTGGGCCCAGTGATGGAATTCATTTACATCTCTCTAGTCCAGGATTACACCAGAAGTATGACGATAAAGGGCTTTCGCCGCCTTCTACGCACAGCGACTCAGCTATCGCTGAGTCCGAAGCTTCCGGTCAGACCTTCACGGACGCTGTCCTTCCTCTTCTGCCTGGTCCCGTCGATATGAGGACGTACAATTCCACGATTGAAGCTCAAGGCTCGTCGCTGCACGGGCAGTCTTACGCTAATCATCTCCTGAATTCATTCGCGAGCATCTCTGCAGATCAGTCGATTCCGGAATATGAAGAGGATATTGAAAAAGCGCTGATTTCGAGCAAACAACAGCAGATAATTGATCAGGATGTGAAGCCAAATTTGAATATCCTTAATCCTGGTTTAAATATCATGTCGCCAAATGCTGGTGATGTGACCAAGGTCTCGTTGATGGATTCGAGGAACCAGTTGAAGGTGAAGATCAAAGGACCGTTCTTGGACGAGAATTACGTACCAACATCTGTTGTCCCACAAATGGCCCAACAAGCGCCGGTCATCATTCCACCTACAGCTACGAGTGCTTCCGTCGCCTCGGGTACATCCAATCTTAGAAGGATGCGAAAGAAGGAACTTCTTAGGCAGTATTGTTCGCAGGTTTGTTTCATAATCTTTTATAGGTTTATATTATGTATATATATATTTTTGTTTTAGTTTATGCTAAATTCCACTCTTTGAAAACTTTCTATAACCCTAAGGAACCATTTAAACACTGCGCGGCATAACTTTTCGAAAATTCTGAACCCCCCTCGCCCTTTTGCTTATCTTCGCTTAGTTAGAAATCACGAAATATGACCCTCCTATTTCTTTGAATGAATTCCTTTTTTTAATTCTTGAAAATGACTACGATTCCAATGGAACATTTTACAGTTTGAAGCACTTGTAATTTTGAATTATTGAATTTTAATGGCTAATAAGAGAATTTGCACGCATTTTAAAAAGAATTTTATTTAGAAGTTTTATGATCTAGATATTTTGATAAAAGCGCTTATTTTTTAATTTTTGTAACGGTGTAACCTGAAAATCGGAAAGAAAATAGAAAATGTTGGAGTCTACTTTGCTAGATAAGTAGATTCTCTCTCCCAATTCAGAAAAAAAAATTTCCTCCCTTTCAACTCAACAAAAATGATAAAAACAAGTAAGGGCCTCTTCCAATTCAGAAAAAAAAATTAAAACCGAAATTTCCTCCCTTCTAACTCGATCAAAAATCTTAAAAACAAAAAAATCGCCCTCTTCCAATTCAGAAAAAAAATTAAAAACCGAAATTTCCTCTCTTCCATCTCTATAAAAATGATTAACACAAAAAAAAACCTCTTCCACTTTAGAGAATATTGAAAACCAAAATTTCTTCCCTTCCAACTCGAGGAAAATCTTAACAATAAACAAAATGGCCTTTTTTCAATTCAGGAAAAATTGAAAGTCAAAATTTCCTCCCTTCCAACTCAATACAAATATTAAAAATAAAATATTACACTATTCCAATTCAGAAAAAATTTAAATCAAAAATTTCCTCTCTTCCAATTCAATAAAAATGTTAAGAATAAAAAATGTCCCTCTTCCAATTCAGAAAAAATTAAACCAAAATATTACCTCTTCTAACTCGAGAAACATCTTAACAATAAACAGATTCCATTTTTTTAATTCAGAAAAAATTGAAAACAAAAATGTCCTCCCTTCCAATTCAATAAAAATATTTAAAATAAAAAATTTCCCTCTTCCAATTCAGAAATAAAATTAAAACCAAAATATCCTCTCTTCCAACTCGATAAAAATCTTAAAAACAAAAAAATGTCCCTCTTTCAATTCGTAAAAAATAAAAAAAAACTTCAACCCTTCCAACTAAACAAAAATCTTGGAAAATGCCCCTCTTTCAATTCAGAATAGAATTAAAAACTAAAATCTCGCTCCTAATTCAGAAAAGAATAACCAAAATTTCCTCCCTTCGAACTCAACAAAAATGTTAAAAACAAAAAAATGTTCGTTCCAATTCAGAAAAAATAAAACCAAAATGTTGTCCCTTCTAACTCGAGGAAAATCTTAACAATAAACAAAATGCCCTTTTTCTAATTCAGGAAAAATTTAATCAAAATTTCCTTCCTTCCTACTAAATACCAATATCATAAATAAAATTCACACTCTTCCTATTAGAAAAAAAAAAATTGATAACAAAATTTCCACCCTTCCAACTAAATAAAAATACTAAAAATAAAATTTACACTCTTCCAATTAAAAAAAAATTGAAAACTAAAATTTCCTCCCTTCAAATTTAATAAAAATGTTAGAAATAAAAAATTTCCCTCTTCCAATTAAAAAAAAAAAAATTAAAACCAAAATGTCCTCCCTTCCAGCTCGATCAAAATATTGATCACAAAAAAATGTCCCTCTTTATATTCATAAAATAATTGAAAACTAAAATCTCTCTCCCAATTCAGAATCATTTCCACTGCTGTAAATTAAAAATAATCCACTCTTTCATTAATAAAATGTCGAAAATAAAACATGTCCTCATCCAATTTAGTACAAAATTGAAAATAAAAAGTTCCCCCATCGCATCTAAATATTAAAAATACCAAATTTGCCCCCCCCCCCAGCCCGCCAACTTAATAAAAATGTTTAAACGAAAAAATTGGCTTCTTCCAATTCAGAAAAACAATTATCAAACAAAATTTCCTATATTCCAACTCAATGAAATTGTTAAAAATCAAATTATTCCTCTTTCAATTCAGAAAAAAAATTGAAAACAAAAATTTCCTCCCTTCCAATTCAGTAAAAATGTTAAACATAAAAAATGTCCCTCTTCCAATTCAGAAAAAATAATTAAAACAAAAATTTCCTCCCTTCTAACTCGATAAAAATCGTAGGCACAAAAAAAATCGCCTTTTTCCAATTCAGAAGCAAAAATTGAAAACCAAAATTTCCTCTCTTCCAACTCGATAAAAATATTTAAAACAAAAGCCTCTTCCATTTTAAAAAATATTAAAAATCAAAATTTCCTCCCTTCCAATTCAATAAAAATGCTAAAAATAAAAAATTTCCTCTTCTAATTCAGAAAAAAAATTAGAACCAAAATTTCCTCCCTTCTAACTCGATAAAAATCTTAGGAACAAAAAAAATCGTCCTTTTCCAATTCAGAAGCAACAATTGAAAACCAAAATTTCCTCTCTTCCAACTCGACAAAAATCTTTAAAAATTCCCCTCTTTCAATTCAGAAAAAAATTGGAAACTAAAATTTCTCTCCCAATTCATAAAAAAAATGTCCTCCCTTCCAACTCAACAATAATGATAAAAACAAGAAAGGGCCTCTTCTAATTCAGAAAAAATGAAAAATAAAAAATTTCCCTCTTCCAATTCAGGAAAAAATAATTAAAACCAAAATTTCTTCCTTTCAAACTAAATAGAAATATTAAAAATAAAATGCACACTTTTCTAATTTAGAAAAAAAAAACGAATTTCCTCTTTTCCAACTCTATAAAAATGATTAAAACAAAAACAAGAACCTCTTCCATTTTAGAAAATATTGAAAATCAAAATCTCCTCTATTCCAATTCAATAAAAATGTTAAAAATAACAAATTTCCCTCTTCCAATTCAGAAAAAAAAATTAGAACCATAATTTCCTCCCTTCTAACTCGATAAAAATCTTAGGAACAAAAAAACATCGCCCTTTTCCAATACATACAAAAATAAACCAAACTTCAACCCTTCCAACTCAACAAAAATCTTAAAAAATTTCCCTCTTTCAATTCAGAAAAGAATTAGAAGCTAAAATCTCTCTCCCAATTCAGAAAAAAAAATTTCCTCCCTTTCAACTCAACAAAAATGATAAAAACAAGTAAGGGCCTCTTCTAATTCAGAAAAAATTGAAAACAAAAATTTCCTCCCTTCCAATACAATAAAAACGTTGAAAATAAAAAATATCCCTCTTCCAATTCAGAAAAAAATAATTAAAACCAGAATTTCCTTACATCTTACTCGATACAAATCTTAATAACAAAAAAATTTCCCTCTTTAGATTCATAAAAGAATTGAAAACTAAAATCTCTCTCCCAATTCAGAAAAACATAACAAAAATTTCCTCCCATCCAACTAAAAAAAGCATGATAAAAACAAAACAGGGCCTCTTCTAATTCAGAAAAAATTGAACACAAACATTTTCTCCCTTCCAATTCAATAAAAATGTTGAAAATAAAAAATTTCCCTCTTCCAATTCAGAAAAAAAAAAAATTAAAACAAAAATTTCCTCCCTTCTAACTCGATAAAAATCTTAGGAACAAAAAAAATCGCTCTTTTCCAATTCAGAAGCAAAAAATTGAAAACCAAAATTTCCTCTCTTCCAAATCGATAAAAATCTTAAAAATAAAAAATTTCCCTCTGCTAATTCAGAAAAAAAATTAAAACCGAAATTTCCTCTCTTCCCGTTCCATAAAAATGATTAGTACAAAAAAAAGACCCTCGTCCACTTTAAAGAATATTGAAAAACCAAAATTTCTTCCCTTCAAACTCAATAAAAATGTAAAAAAAAATGTTCCTGTTCCAATTCAGAAAAAATGAAGCCAACATTTTCTCCCTTCTAACTCGAGGAAAATCTTAACAATAAAAAAAAATGCCCTTTTTCCAATTCAGGAAAAATTGAAAGTCAAAATTTCCTCCCTTTCAAATCAATACAAATATTAGAAATAAAATATTACACTATTCCAATTCAGAAAAAATCTAAAACAAAAATGTCCTCCCTTCCAATTCAATAAAAATATTAAAAATTTCCCTCTTCCAATTCAGAAATAAAAATAAAATCAAAATTTCCTCCCTTCCAACTCGATAAAAACCTTAAAAACAAAAAAAAAATCGCCCCCTTCCAAATCAGAAAAAAATTGAAAACCGAAATTTCCTCCCTTCCAACTCAATAAAAATGTAAAAAACAAAAAAATGTTCCTGTTCCAATTCAGAAAAAATTAAACCAAAATGTTCTCCCTTCTAACTCGATGAAAATCTTAACAATAAACAAAATGCCCTTTTTCCAATTCAGGAAAACTTGAGTCAAAATTTCCTCCCTTCCAACTCAAAACGAATATTGAAAATAAAATATTACACTATTCCAATTCAGAAAAAATCTTTAAAAAAATTAATTCTCTTGCAATTCAATAAAATTGTTAAAAATAAAAAAGGTCCCTCTTCCAATTCAGAAAAAATTAAACCAAAATGTTATCTCTTCTAACTCGAGAAAAATCTTAACAATAAAGAAATTCCATTTTTCCAAATCAGAAAAAATTGAAACCAAAAATTTCCTCCCTTCCAATTCAATAAAAATGTTAAAAATAAAAAATTTCCCTCTTCCAATTCAGAAATAAAATTAAAACCCAAATTTCCTCTTCCAACTTGATACAAATCTTAAAAACAAAACAAAAATGTCCCTCTTTCAATTCATAAAAAATAACAAAAACTTCAACCCTTCCAGATAAATAAAAATCTTGAAAAATGCCCCTCTTTCAATTCAGAAAAGAATTAAAAGCTAAAATCTCTCACGCAATTCAGAAAAAAATAACCAAAATTTCCTCCCCAACAACTCAAAAAAAAATGATAAAAACAAGAAAGAGCCTCTTCCAATTCAGAAAAAAAATAAAACCAAAATTTCCTCCCTTCCAACTCGATGAAAACCTTAAAAACAAAAAAATCGCCCCCTTCCAAATCAGAAAAAAATTTAAAACCCAAATTTCCTCTCTTCCAGCTCTATAAAAATGATAAAAAGAAAAACAAGGGCCTCTTATATTTTATAAAATATTGAAAACCAAGATTTCCTCCCTTCCAATTAAATACAAATGTTATAAATAAACAATTTCTGTTGTGTAACTTTTGGGTTATCACTGATAAACAAATGAAATCAAATTTCCCTCTGCCAATTCAGAAAAAAAAATTTTTAACCAAAATTGCGTCCCTTCTAACTCGATAAAAATCTTAAAAACAAAAAAATCGCCCTCTTCCAATTCAGAAAAAAAAAATTGAAAACCAAAATTTCCTCTCTTCCAACTCTATTAAAATATTTAAAACAATAACAAGGGCCTCTTCTATTTTAGAAAATATTAAAAACCAAAATGTTCTCCCTTCCAATTGAATAAAAATTCGAGCGAATTTAGATAAAGATAAGGGAAATCATGAGAATTCCGTGGAATTCATAAAAATTCAAGTGAATTGTAAAAAATTCATTCAATTCATTAAATTTGGAATGAGCTTCGAAGAATTCAAGGAGATTCATACGACTGATTAAATGCCTAAGAATTCCAGGTGAGTTTAAATTTTAATAGACTTTAGGCTGAATTAAAAAAAAAAATCATTGAGTTAATTAAATTTGGAATGAATTTAAAAAAAGGTCAAGGGCATTCAAAAGAATTCAAGGTGAGTTTAAAAAACTTCACTATAGTGAGTTTAGAAGAATTCAAGAGACTTTGATGAAATTCATACGAATTTGAAAAAAAATATAATTGAACTAAATTTTGAAAATCAAAAAATTTCCATAGAATTGAAAAAAAAATGTAAAAAGAAACCAACGAAATAAAGAAAATTCTAGTGAATTTGAAGAAACTTAGGGGATATTAGGAGACTTTGATGGAATTCATAAAAATTCAAGAGAATTAAAAAAATTCAAAAATAGTTGAAAAATTAACTGAATTTGGAATAAGTTTCGATAAATTCAATGCCTCTATAATCAAGTTGAGGTTAAAGGACTTCAGGATGAATTAAAATAGAAAACTATAAAAAAATATATAAAATAATCAGGGTGGCCGTTTTAACAAAAGAAAAAAATTCCCGGTCATTTCCGGTTCGCAAACATTTTTCACGGTCAATAAAATTAAAAAATTCGAACTCTAAAGCTAAAAACTTTTCCATTTGAAGTAATCAAAAATAAACTACAAATTAAGGCACTCAAAGTGGGACAATAAAAATAAAAACGTATAAAATGGAAGGTACTAACACTTTTTAATTAAACAATTTTAAATGAAATGCAGATAAACAGCAAAATTTAAAAATTTTAACTTTTATAAATTATAGAGTTCAAAGATTCAGATTAGATTCCAAAAATGTAAATCCACGTTATCATTTTCAATGCTCCAAATTAAATAATCAATCAATGAACTTTAAAATTTTCAAAATTATACTATTTTAAGCAATTTTAAGCTAGAAACATTAAAAATAGAAAAATTTCTTTTAACTGATCACTTCTTATATTATAACTTAAATTATTTTCATTTTATATAGTTTAAACATCCTTGAAAAGCTTCAAAATTTTATTTCAAAATCTTGAGAAATCTAGAAGTTGTTTTAAAGTTTTTCAAATTTCAAATTCTTTCAGAACTTCTAAATATCTATTATAATGAATTGAAATTTTCCTACAATTTTGAGAAAATCCTGCAAATTTTAAAAATTTGCCTTTAAATCTTCCAGATTCGTTTTTTACGATTTTGGAAATCTTTTAAAATCTTTTTAAATATTCTCTTAGAATAATTGTTCAAAATCAAAAATCATTTTCAATTGTCCTAGGAATCTTAAGAAAATGTTTTTATTCTTTTGAAGCCTTTTACAATTCTTAAAAAGTTTCTAAATTTTTTGTTTAAAATTTGCAAAAATCTTAATTTTCTTCTAAATTAGGCTGTCGCTATTTGCACAAAAATTTTTTCTACAAAAATAATAAGTGTCAAATCATTTAATTTTTAATATTTGGTTTCAATTTACTCGTCTTAAATGAACAGCCAAAAACTGAATATTAAATAATTATTCTATTTCTTGATTAACAAATTTCAAATTAAATGGTTTATAAATTGAATATTTTGCATTTAATGAAAGCCTTTAATCACGAATATATTATGAATTTATTTTCAAGTTGAAAATAGTTTATAAAGTTTCAATCAGACGTTTACATTTTTTTCAATGATTAAGACTTTCGAATTGAAACAATTGAATTTTTAACGTTAAAATCTGTAAATTCTTAATCCAAATCAATAATTTTTCACTTTTTAATACTTAAAGTACAGATCCGTTTTAAAAATAATGTATTTATTTTTATTTACAGTTGATAAAATAAAAATGTTTCTTATCCAAAATTTTCAACTTCAAATGCTTTAAATTTTTTATTGTTTAAGTTTTCAAGCCGGCATTATGGATTTCTTTAAATTAAAAATGTACGCTTAAAAATAAATATCTAAAATGAAACCTTTTTAAAGAAAAGTAAAAAAAAATGAAAAAGAAAATATGGCTCTATGGCAGATTTGTATTTTTTGTTTAATTTTTGAGTGATCATTACCTGCTTATTAGCGATTACTAGAATTGGGACATTGTCCATTCTCGGATCTCCTAATAATTGTTTAAGGGTGGAAACGGCAAGAGAGAGTTTATGGGAGTCTGAAGTTGCGTCAACCATAAATAGCAAAAGATCTGTGTCCTGGAGAAAATTACTCCAGTACTGCCTGGTGTCGTCTGCACCACCAACTGAAAATAAAAAAAAATAAATTTTTTATACAAATAAAGGAAATTGGAATTATTTCAGAAAATAAAATATAGATATTGCAGACTTCACAGTCCAAAATGCTCTCAAAACAGAGAAAATAGGGTGACTTTTGACGAAAATACAGGAATAATTGGAGAATAAATTCTTTAAAATACAATTATTATTATAAATCAATTAACATCCATCCTTGAATAGTTAATTTTTCAACCAGAGATAAATTTTCAACAAAAAAGGTTAATTTTCTACCAAAAAAGAGGAATTTTGAAGAAAATACTTGAATTTTCACATAAATAGTTGAAATGGCAACTAAAAAAATATATTTTCAACCAAAAGTAAAATAATTAAACTTTGAGTGGAAAAGTTTAATTAAAAAAAAAAACGAATTTTTTTCAAAATAGTCGAATTTTCAAAAGAAAAAAATTACTTTTCAATAAAAAATGTAAAAGTTGACATATCAACCAGAAAAATGTTTCAATTTTAAATCAAAAACAGTTGAATTCAACCAAGAGACGAATTTTCAACTAAATAGTTGAATTTTCTACCAAAAAGACGAATTTTCAACTAAAAAAGAAATAGTTGAATTTTCACTGCAAAAATTTAATTTCGACGAAAAAAAACGAATTTTCTACCACAAGAGACGAATTTCTAACAAGAAATGAATCTTCAACCAAAAGAAAAAAAATTTTTTTGAGAAAGTATTTCAACATTCAACCAAGTGGTTGACTTTTCAACCAAAACAGATTAATTTTCAACTTTGTTGAATTTTTTATCCAAAAAGTGAATTTTCTGATACAAGAGACGAATTTCCAACTAAAGATGAATCTTCAACCAAAAAAATAATTGTTTTTTGAGAAAGTATTTCAACATTCAAACAAGTAGTTTATTTTTCAACCCAAAAAGATGAATTTTCAATGAAAAATTTAATAGTTTACATCTCAACCAAACAGATTTTAATTAAAATAAAAAACAGTTGAATCGACCAAAAAACGCGAATTTTAAACAAAATAGTTGAATGCTAACAAAAACAAGAATTTTTGAACCAAAAAGATGAATTTTCTACCACAAGAGATAAATTTCTAACTAGAAATGAATCTTCAACAAACAAAAAAATTATTTTTTGAGAAAGTATTTCAACATTCAAGCAAGTAGTTGACTTATCAACCAAAAAATATGAATTTTCAATGAAAAATTTAATAGTTCATACTTCTACCAAACAGATTTTAATTTAAATAAAAAACAGTTGAATTAACCAACAAATACGAATTTTCAACCAAATAATTGCATCCTTAACAATAACAGATTAATTTTTTCAAAATTTGTTGAATTTTCCATCCAAAAAAGTGAATTTTCTGCTACAAGAGACGAATTTCTAACTAAAGATGAATCTTCAACAACAACAAAATTATTTTTTGAGAAAGTATTTCAACATTCAACCAAGTAGTTTACTTTTCAACCAAAAAAGATGAATTTTCAATGACAAATCTAATAGTTTATATTTCAACCAAAAAATACGAATTTTACAACAAAATAATAGAATCCTCAATCAAAACAGATTAATTTGTTGAATTTTCAAACCAAAAAGATGAATTTTCTATCACACGAGACGAATTTCCCGCTAGAGATAAATCTTCAACAAAAAAATATGATTTTTCAATGAAAAATTTAACATTACCCGAAAAGACGAATTTTCAACAAAAAACAATCAATTCAAGAATATTAATATTCTACCAGAAAAGACGTATTTTCAACAGAATAAATACATTTTTAACCAACTAGTTGAATTATCATCCAACAAGATTAATTTTTTAGAAAAAAGACGAATTTTCAACAAATGACATACATTTTCAAAAAAAAGTTGAATTTTTAACCAAGAAGATTAGTTTTCTGCCCAAAAAGACAAACTTTCAACAAAATACAATCAATTTTGAACCAGATAGTTGAATTTCCAACCAAGAAGATTAATTTTCTACCAGAAAAACACAAAAAAGATGAATTTTCATGAAAATACACATTTTTAACCAAATAATTGAATTTTCAACCTCAAAGAGTAATTTGTTACTAGAAAAGACGAATTTTCAACAAAAACCAACCAATTTTTAACCAGATAGTTGAATTTTCAACCAAGAAGAATAGTTTTCTACCCGAAAAGACGAATTTTCAACAAGATACAAACAATTTTTAACTAAATAGTTACATTTTCAACCAAGAAGATTAATTTTTTACAAAAAAGACGAATTTTCAACAAATTACATACATTTTCAAAAAAAAAATAGTTGAATTTTTAACCAAGAAGATTAGTGTTCTGCCCAAAAAGACGGACTTTCAACAAAATATAATCAATTTTTAAACAGATAGTTGAATTTCCAAACAAGAAGATTAATTTTCTAATAAAAACGAGGAATTTTCAAGAAAATACTTGAATTTTCACATAAATAGTTGAATTTTCAAATAAATAGTTGAATTTTCAAACTAAAAATGGACATTTTCAACCAAAAGTAAAATAATTAAACTTTTGAGTCCAAAATTTTAATTTTGAACAAAGAAAAAACGAATTTTTATCAAAATAGTTGAATTTTCAAAAGAAAAAAATTACTTTTCAATAAAAAACGTAATAGTTGACATATCCAGAAAAATATTTCAATTTTAAATGAAAAAACAGTTGAGTTGAACCAAGAGATAAATTTTCAATAATATACATGAATTTTCAACTGAATAGTTGAATTTTCTACCAAAAAGACGAATTTTCAACTAAAAAAGGAATAGTTAAATTTTCACTTAAAAAATTAGATTTCGACCAAAACAAAACAAAAAATGAATTTTCAACCAGAGGGATGAATCTTCAACAATAAAATTATTTTTTAACAAAGTATTTTAGAAAACAGTCAACTTTTAACCCGGCAAAGATGAATTTTCAATGAAAAATATATAAGCGTGTATTTCAGCGAAAAAGATTTTAATTTGAAAACAAAAAACAATTTAGTTCAACCAAAAAATACGAATATTCAACAAAATAGTGGAATCCTTAACCAAAACAGATTAATTTTCAACAAAGTTGTTGAATTTTCAAACCAAAAAGATGAATTTTCTAACACAAGAGATGAATTTTCAGCTAGAGATGAATCTTCACCCGAAAAAATTATTTTTTTAAAAAGCATTTCAACATTCAATTAAGTATTTGATTTTTAAATAAAAAACAGGAATTGTCAATAAAAAATATAATAGTTTATATTTCAACCAAATAGATTTTAGCTTCAATAAAAAACATTTGAATTCAACCAAAAAATACAAATTTTCAACCAAATAGTTGAACCCTTAACCAAAACAGATTAATTTTCAACTTTGTTGAATTTTCTATCAAAAAAAGTGCATTTTTTGAGAAAATATTTCAACATTCAAACAAGCAGTTGATTTTCCAACCAAAAAAATATTAATTTTCGATGAAAAATTTAAATGTTTATATTTCAACCAAACAGATTTTAATTTTTAACAAAAATAGTTGAGTTCATCAAACAAATGCAAATTTTTAACAAAATAGTTGGATTCTTAACAAAAATAAGAATATTCAAACAAAGAAGATGAATTTTCTAAAACAAGAGACGAATTCCCACCTAAATATGAATCTTCGAGCAAAAAATAAATTAGTTTTTGATTAAGTATTTTAACATTCAAACAAGTATTTGACTTTTCAACCAAAAAAAAAATTAATTTTCAATGAAAAATTTGATAGTTCATATTTCAACCAAACAGATTTTAATTTTAAATTAAAAAAATTTTAATTCAACCAAAAAATATAAATTTTCAAAAAATAGTTGAACCCTTAACCAAAACAGATTAATTTTCTACAACTTTGTTGAATTTTCAATCCAAAAAAGTGAATTTTCTGCTACAAGAGACGAAATTCCAACAAGATTAATTTTTTACAAAAAAGACAAATTTTCAACCAATTACATACATTTTCAAGACAATAGTTGAATTTTTAACCAAGAAATTTCTACCCGAAAAGACGAATTTTCAACAAAAAGCAATCAATTTTTAACTAAATAGTTGAATTTTCAACCAAGAAGATTAATTTTCTACCAGAAAAGCACACCGAAGACGAATTTTGAACAAAATACTCATTTTTAACCAAATAATTAAATTTTCAACCTCGAGGAGTAATTTTATTACTAGAAAATACAAATTTTCAACAAAAATACACATATTTTTAAAAACATTGTTGAATTTTTAACCAAGAAGAATAGTTTTCTACCCAAAAAGCCGAATTTTCAACAAAATACAATCAATTTTGAACTAAGTAGTTACATTTTCAACCCAGAAAATTAATTTTCTACCAGAAAAGACGAATTTTTAACAGAATACATACATTTTTTACCAAGCAGGTGAATTTTCACCCAAAAGATTGATTATTTACAAAAAAGACAAATTTTCAACAAAGTACATAAATTTTCAAAGAAATAATTGAATTTTTATCAAACAAGTAGTTGATTTTTCAATCAAAAAATATTAATTTTCAATAAAAAATTTAAATGTTTATATTCCAACCAAACAGATTTTAATTTTAAATTAAAAAATTTTTAGTTCAACCAAAAAATATAAATTTTCAAAAAATAGTTGAATCCTTAACCAAAACAGATTAATTTTCAACAACTTTGTTGAATTTTCCATCCAAAAAAGTGAATTTTCTGCTACAAGAGACGAATTCCCAAATAAAGATGAATCTTCAACGAAAAAAAAATTATTTTTGACAACATATTTCAACCAAAAAGGATGAATTTTCAATGAAGAATTTAATAGTATATATTTCAACGAAACGTATTTTAATTCAAATAAAAAAAGTTGAATTCAACCAAAAAATATGAATTTTTAACCAAATAGTTGAATCCTTAACAATAACAGATTAATTTTCAACAAATTTGTTGAATTTTCTGCTACAAGAGACGAATTTCCAACTAAAGATGAATCTTCAACAAAAAAAAAATTATTTTTTGACAAAGTATTTCAACCAAGTAGTTGACTTTTCAACAAAAAAGACGAATTTTCAATGAAAAATTTAATAGTTCATATTTCTACCAAACAGATTTTAATTTGAAATGAAAAACGGTCGATTTCCACCAAAAAATATAATAGTTTAATTATAATAATAGTTGAATCCTTAACCAAAACAGATTAATTATCAACAAATTTGTTGAATTTTTCATCCAAAAAGGTGAATTTTCAACCACAATAGACAAATTTTCAACAAGAGATGAATCTTCAACAACAAAATAATGTTTTAAGAAAGCAGTATAACCTTCACCCAATTTATTCAATTACTTTAAATAAGTAAAAAAGAACAATTGAATTCAATCAAAAAATACGAATTTTACAACAAAATAATAGAATCCTCAACCAAAACAGATTAATTTGTTGAATTTTCAAACCAAAAAAATGAATTTTCTACCACACGAGACGAATTCCCAGCTAGAGATAAATCTTCAACAAAAAAAATTATTTTTTTTCCTTAAATAATTCAACATTCAACCAAGTCGTTGACTTTCAACCAAAAAAGAAGATTTTTCAATGAAAAAATTAACATTTTTTATTTCAACCAAACACATTTTAATTTTAGTTTCGTTAAAAAAGGAGAATTTTTTTGAAAACAGGGGAAAAAGAAGCCTGATCATATATTTTCACTTACTTTCCCAAACGCTGTAGGTGTAGAGTCCATTTATCAATCTATAAACTGCAAAACCATGAGTTGGTGCAGGAGGTACAACATAGGTATTGCCTTCTAAATTGGATGCTAATGCCTGATTCATCAGGGAAGTTTTCCCTGCTCCTTCTAATCCCAGAAGAAGAACTCTCCGCTCATTGGTGTCATCGATCTGAAATTTAATTGAATAAAAAATAAGTTCTCTATGAAAAAGGAAACCTATAAATGCCAAATATGGGGAAAAAAGAAAAGCAGGGCTCGACTTAAAAAAAAAAAATAGTAAAAGTAACCTCTGTGCCTGAGTGATGACGCTACATTTGCTACCATTTCAGAAAAAAATTATACTAAAGACACTATTTTCTCAGAAATGTCAGCTGATGCCACTATTTCTTTACTTTTACTTGAAAAATATTTTTGAACTTCTTCGAAAAAAATGAAATTTCAAGAAACTACAATCAATTTTTAACTAAATACTTAAATTTTCAATCAAGAAGATTAATTTTCTATCGGAAAATACGAATTGTTAACAGAATACATACATTTTTAACCAACTAGTTGAATTTTCATCCAAGAAGAATAACTTGTTACAAAAAAAAAAATTTTCAAGAAAATACAATCAATTTTTAACTAAATAGTTGAACTTTCAACTAAGAAAAATAATTTTCTACGAAAAAATACGATTTTTTAACAGAATACATAATTTTTTGATCATGTAGTTGAATTTTCAACCAAGAAGATTAAATTTCTACCAGAAAAGCAAACAAAAGACGAATTTTGAACAAAATACATATTTTGAACCAAATAATTGAATTTTCCAACCTCGAAGAGTAATTTTTTACTAGAAAATACGAATTTTAAACAAAATACATACATTTTCAGAAAATAGTTTGATTTTTAAACAAATAATTGAATTTTCGACCAAGAAGATTAATTTTGTACAAAAAAGACGAATTTTCAACAAATTACCTAAGTTTTCATAAAAATAGTTAAATTTTTATTCAAGAAGATTAGTTTTATACCAGAAAAGACGAATTTTCAACAAAATACAATCAATTTTTAATCAAATAGTTGAACTTTCAAACAAGAAAAATAATTTTCTACCAAAAAAGACGATTTTTTCAACAGAATACGTGATTTTTTCAATCAAGTAGTTGAATTTTCAATCAAGAAGATTAATTTTCTACCAAAAAAGCATAAAAAAGACGAATTTTGAACAAAAGACATATTTTTAATCAAATAACTGAATTTTCAACCTCGAAGAGTATTTTTTTACTAGAAAATACGAATTTTCAACAAAATACATACATTTTCAAAAGAATAGTTGAATTTTTAACCAAATAGTTGAATTTTCAACCAAGAAGATTAATTTTTTACAAAAAAGTCGAATTTTCAACAAATTACATACATTTTCAACCAACTAGTGGAAGTTTCAACTGAGAAGATTATTTTTCTACCAAAAAGACGAATATTCAACAAAATACACACATTTTCAACCAAATAGTTGAATTTTTTATCTAATAAGACAAGCCTCTCATCAAAAGGCGAATTATCAAGAAATTGTACAAATTTTTAACCAAATAGTTTTATTTTCAACCAAGAAAATTAATTTTCTACCAAAAAAGTCGAATTTTGAACAGAATACATAATTTTTTAATCAAGTAGTTGAATTTTCAACCAAGAAGATTAATTTTCTACCAGAAAAGCACATAAAAGACGAATTTTGAACAAAAGACATATTTTTAACCAAATAATTGAATTTTCTACCTCAAAGAGTAATTTTTTACTAGAAAAGACGAATTTTCAACAAAAACCAATCAATTTTTAACCAGATAGTTGAATTTTCAAACAAGAAGAATAGTTTTCTACCCGAAAAGACGAATTTAAAACAAAATACAAGCAATTTTTAACTAAATAGTTGATTTTTCAACCATGAAGATTAATTTTTTACCAGAAAATACGAATTTGCAACAAAATACAAGCAATTTTAACCAAGTAGTTGAATTTTAATCGAATAAGACAATTGTCGAATCAAAAGGCGAATTATCAACAAATTGCAAAACTTTTCAACCAAATAGTTGAATTTTCAACCAAGAAGATTAATTTTCTACCAGAAAAGACGCATTTTCAACAAAATATAATTAATTTTTACCAAATAGTTGAATTTTCTACCAAAAAGATTAATTTGGTTATCGAGATGGCCCAAACAAGGGCCGTGGTGGCGGCTGGAGACCTTCCTTGGCGAAGCGGTTCCAGGGCGAGGGGAGAGGGCTAGGTAACACGATGGCGAGAACACTTAGGAGTCACGACTAGCGATCGGACGAGACGAAGCAGCTTACAGTCGGGTGAACGAGAAGAGACTGAGTAACTGCTGTGCTGTTGCTCGGAACTTCGGGTCCCCTCGTGGGATTCCGTTCCGTCTCGTGTACGGCCGGGCAACCCTTTCGTGCAGGGCCGTGACGAGTCCCGCCTTATAGTAACAATTCTGTTACACCCCCCTCCCCCGCGGGGGTTCGGATATATACTTGAAATTTTCGCAATGTCTTTTTCCAAGTCTGATAGTATCGAAAAAAAAAGAAACATTTACACAGAATTTTGCAAATCTGCTGTTTTCCTCTTGAGTCTTGTTTAATAATTTTAAATCTAGTCAATAATTATGTTTCGGTTTCATAATGAGTACATTTGTCTGTTTGAGTCTGAGGTTGTAAAGTTTTTGTTAAGTTTAAATTATTTTTCTTTGTCTAAAAGGTTATATAGTATCTAAATAAATTCAAGTATTAATCCTTCGCGAAACTGATATTGTAGTTTTTTACCATTGTCCCTAGTTTTGAGCTTTAAGTTCCTGTTCTCTCTTTATGAAAAGCGAAACGAAAAACTTGTCCGCGTAGTCGAATGTCGTGGAGATTTCTTGTTTTGAGAGTTGATTGTCCTTTGAATCTGTTTTTTGTTTGTTTTTGGAGTCGATTGTCCCTTGAGTCTGTTTTTATTTGACTTTAGAGTCGATTGTCCTTTAAGTCTGTTGTTGTTTGAGATCAGTTGTTGTTGTTTTATTTAGATATTAATTATTATTTTAAGTTAATTTAAATCGTTTGAAATTAACAATTTTAAATTGTTAATCATCATTAATAATTATGATGTGCAACAATTAAAGAATTAATAATTTTTGAAAGATTTAAATTAACTGAAAATAATTGAAATTTCAAAGGGTTTGTGTATAAAAGTAACAATTATTAATAAACTATTATATATTTATAATGTTATTAAATATTATTAATAATAAAATTAAGAATTTTTAATTTTTAAACGATTTAAATTAACTTAAAATAAGTGAAATTTCAAAGGATTTGAGTATAAAAGTAACAATTAATAATAAAATATTATTTATATATAATATTAATAAATATTAATAATAATAAGATTTACAATTCTTAAATTGTTACTCATTATTATTAATTTTAATGATATAAATAATGATTATAAGTTTAAGAATGTTTAATTTAGAAACGATTTAAATTAACTTAAAATAATTGAAGTTTCCAACGTTTTGTAGCAGAAATGTTGTTATTCTTAATATTTTCTATTTTAAATTACTTCATTTTGAACGGTTTCTAAGAATATTCAATTTTAAAGGTTTATAATTGAAATTTCTCCATTTGGAACGGTGATAATCACAGTGAATTTATTTTTTGATCTCAGAAAAATTTGTCTAATCAATTTTAGTGTTGAATAATAATTTTTTACATTCTCATCTCAATGAGAAGGTATTGATTTTATGTGAAAGTTGACTTTCGCAGATTCCATCAAATCTCGACGTTTTCGGACTCACTGATTGACAAAAAAAATTGATTTTACTTCGGTGTCTCTCTGCCGTTGTCTTCGTCGTTGTCTGTGAACACGATAACTTTCGAAGGAATTATCCGATTGAATTGCCCTTTGGCATAATTTGCCTAAAAATAAAGGTGGAGTTCGTAAACCAGCCATTTTTGACCAGCGGTTCTGGTTTTATACATCGAATTTTTGGAAAATAAAAAATTCTATTTTCCAGCAAAACCATATGAGATACGAAAAAAATGTTCAGAGCAAAATTGTTCATCTAAAAAATTTCTACAAATTTGCTTCATACTATTTTTTTTTAAGAGACGCATAGTTTTTATTCTAATCATGAAATTTCAATAATCAGTAGAGCCGTAACTCACCGATAAACATATTGTTTGAACAATTTTTGTTTGAGCATTTGAAAAATCAGTTTCTTTTTATGTAGTCATCCGCAAAGGACCAAACATCGAGCAACTTCGAATTCAGTGAGATGTAGTGTCGTTGCACACTGAAAGGGGAAGGGTACACAGGTATCCGTAGAGGAAAAGACGATCGCCCGCCCTTACGTACTGGTCTCAGGTACTGTGGGCGAATGTATGACTACCCCGCCCTAGAATAGACGAAGTATTTATCAATTTTCTATATTTCCCTTCAGAGTTCAGATGAGCAGGTAAGCCGAGCCGGGGAACTAAAACGAAACGCGAGGGTGCAATAAAAATGGTTGAAGATTGTCTGTCTCTCTCGTTGCGAAGTTTCTCGCTCTAACAGGTCAAAAATTTTACCAACAGAATACTACCGATTTTCGGGTATGAGTTTGCACTTATATTTGCCAGGGGGCACTAGACTGTATTTCTGATTTTTTTATAGATGTCGGTGCAGTCATTTATGTGCTCAGCAAAATCTACCGTTTCACCAAGAGGGGATTGATACTTCAGCGGGTAGAGAGGCACAGCGGGGTGGGTTAGGATTTTCGCCGACAGCGACGTCTACATTTATCCTACCCTACTAATAATTTCATCCCCACTCCGCTGCCACTTGCCGCATCTAGGTATATAATATCTTTGCCGTGATGCACCCCACGGTAGGTCAAACCTTGGCCCGAGTATGAGCAGACCGTCGGATAAACTCTGGTTGGTTGTTTAAAAAATACCGTGAAAGTAAGGTCGGTTCGACTCTGCGCAAGAGATGGCTGGACCATCGGCATAACATTGGCTTGTACAAGTCATGATGATGCACCCGACGCGACGGTCTGTCTGCCTCGGGCCGAATATGGGCCGGCCGTCGGATATACTAGGGCTCATTATTTTAAAACGACTGAAATTTGGGTACGAATAGCTGGATTTTTGTGTATACATATCTATATTCGTACCAAAATTTCCGTACACGTAGACACTTCCTTTTTTTTAAGAAAAAAATGCTAAGCTCCATCTTTATGATAAATTGTAAATGTTCCGAAAATTTTACAATTGATGTAATTCTTAATCGTTTTAAAATAGTCTGAAACACCTAAAACGCAAAACTTTATATGGAAGTTTGGAAAAATTTGTTATCAAAAAAATTGTCGCAGTACGCGATACAATTTCTAAGTTCCGTCGATGCAAATGCTCATTAAAAATTACATTTCATGTCATTATCAAAAGTTGTAAAATGGCCTAAAACGCGAAGAAGCACAATTTTACACGAAGAAAAATTAGTCAGAGTGAGCAGCAAAGAAAAATTGTTTAAAAAAAAGGTTGAAAAAAATGTTTGAAAAAAATCAGTTAACAAAAATTGATAAGAAATTTGGAAAAAAAAGAATTTTAGATAAGAAATGGTTTGAAGAAGAATGTTTGAAAAAAAATTGTTGCAAAACAATTGAAACAAAAATTTTGAAAAAAAAATTTGTTGCGAAGTTGTTCAAAAAAAAATGTGTTGACAAAAAATATTAAGGGTTTCGGCTCGTGGCTACGAAACCCTAAAAATTGTAATCGGTTTGAATTATTTATTTAAAAATTATTTCATATATATTCACGTTTACAGTTAATTTATTTAACATCTACATAATGTGGCATAATAATAAAAAAAATTAATGAGAAAAAAGAGTACAAAAATTGTTTACTTCAACTACTTTGAGCTGTGGCTTATGAGGATGGCTTTTTCCTTGACTTTCAATCCTGTAGGTATAGCGTAATGGGTGAGACTCCCAACTGCTATTCAATAGATTCAGTGATAGATGTAGGTTTGAAACCCCGTATAATTAGAAATTTCATTTGTAATATAATTTAAAAAAATATAATATATGTATTCATTCTAAACAGCATTAACACTTATAGTCAAAATACTCGCAATCAATTATTATTTATTTTTTTATTTAACTTATTTTGTGTATTTCCACCTGTGTAGTACGAACCTTCAAAAATCAAAGTGGGCACCACATTGTTGTCCAAGGTTGAGCCGACATCATCTTAATAGATATCCCATCTATGGTACCAAATGTCGGGCCGACCTTGAGAAGTCAAAGGGGGTTGACCGTTATCATTTAGCTGGTTGGCCCGAACAGTGGCGCGCAAAGTTGGACCCACCGAAGGTTGGCCTGACAGTGACGACGTCAATTCGCACTTGGGCAGTCAGGAAATACATTCTAGGACTGTTAAAACTTGTAGTGATAATTTTTTCCTGACTTTCGTCTCTAGTAAGAAGGGAATTAAAGTCAGATATCAGTTTTACAAATGTCTGTTTTATTTCAGAAAAATATATTCAAGAAAAAGAAAGATATTGTTCAAAAAATGATTCCCTATAATGTATATTTATTTTTTGTTCGTAACTAAAAAGACAAAGTAAAGTTAAAAATATCAGAAAAAACTATTGTATTTAAGTAAATTAAATCAAATTAAATAAATTAAATTAAAGTAAAGTAAAGTAACGTAAATTAAATTAAATTAAATAAATAATAAAATGTTAACTTGCATTAGTTATTACCTCACTAAGTGAAAAAAGGACAAAAAGTATGATATTTTAGAAAAAATTGCAACTATCAAGCATTAATGCAGGAAAAGGTAATTATAAAACAATAATAATTTGTTCAAACAACTCTCTAGCATTATTTAAAGACAATATTATTAAGAATAATAATAAATTGTTTGAACAATTTTTTTTTCTCAACTTGAAATAATTGTTACCTCACTTTAATTGAAAAGTTGTATAAATCGGAAAAAAACGCGAGTTTCTAACTCTATTCTAAGAGGAAATTGCTAAAAACAATAATAATTTGTTTGAGGGGTTATATCTAGTAATGTTACTGAAATTTTTGAGATTTTTTTCACCATGTTGACAAAATTTTATTGAAATGGACTACAGAGGATCGATTACTACATATTTGTAGGCGTTCTTTCATTAAAAAATGTTGAAAACTGGAGGAAATATGGCCGCTGCCGCAAAACACGTTTTTTAATTATTACTTGCGGTGAGCATGATAACTCTGGAACGAATTATCTGAAATCAAAAATCCAACAAGATTTCATTATTATATTTCTATATGCAGTTCGCGAACCAAGGGATTTTCATTTGGACCAAAATTTCTATTCTTTTGGACGAAAAACCTGATTTTTGGAACCCCAAAAATCGATATTTTTGGATAAAATCGTCACTATTTAAAAAAAAAATCAAAATTATGCCAAAAACTTAATTCACGAACTTCGTATAGGTGTTAGAAAGATTTTTTTTTCTAAGATGAAGAAAATCGTCAGTATGAGCGAAGACATCAAATGCAGAGGCAGCCATGATTAAAAAAGTAAATATTTAAGTTGATGGAATGAAACCTTTTGAAATGTGTAAGAGACTTTTTGGAAGAAATTGCAATTATGTATAAACAAATTTATACTCTTGACATTCACGCTTTTTCTTATCAGTTTACGCAAAAATTATGTTTCCACTCGCTTTGTGCTTGTAATTTTTAAAAGAAATAAACTTGAAAGGTTTGCTTTATTTCAAATTCTTACATTTTGAACGGCAAAAATGACGATCATTTTGTTTTATACAGAAATTGAAAATTTTTATATTTAACACCTTGATGTTAAGTTTTAAATTAAATAATTTTCGATTTACGTATTCTTACTTTTTAAATTTTAAACGTACAAAATTGTCTGGTTATTTCAATTCTTTGAAATTGTAGACTATAAAATTGAAAGACTTGGTAGTTGCACAATTTTCAATTTAAAGGATTTGTAATTAAACAATTTTGAATTAAATGTAACCAGAATAAATTCAAAACAATCAACAATTAAGATGATAGTTTCTCAAATTCAAGCCTTAAAATGAGAAGATTTTAGAAGTAGGCCTTGAAAATTGAATTTTTTTATATGAAAATATCACAAAATATTGAATATTTCAAAATATAATTAAAAAAAAACACAATTTCAAATTGAAAGGCTTAAAATGATGGAATTGAAAAAATTGAAATTGTACTCGTATATAGCAATCTTGTTTCGTATTCTGCTTTTGTAATTTTTAATTTTTAATGCTATGCCTTAAAATTGCCCGATTTTTAGTTGAATATTTAAAGTGATGAATCTTTTATAATTAGAAAATATTTATTTGGAAAATTTCAAGAATAAATAATAATTCTGAATGAAGTGTTAAAAATGCAGGTTTAAAAACTCAGGGTTAATTTTGATACCAAAAGGAACAATTTTTAGGGCAGCCATTCTGGGAAAAATACAGCCTTCTTAGACCACTAGCAGAAAAAATGATAGTTCACCAAACCTGAAATTTTTGACAAAAATTTAACTAAAAAATCAGTCTTACAACCCATATGAAGAAAGTGAGACAAAAGTGAAGAAAGCAGAGTTTGCAAAATTTCAACAACAGCTACTCGACAAGAAAATGCACAAAAACTTTCACAAAAATGTAGAAAAACAGTCCTTGTCGAAGGAGCACACTTTTGCTTTTCTCAGATCATCAGGGCTTAATTCAGGTACAGCAGATTTCATTTTTGCATGCCAGGACGATGTCATTTCCACCTTAGTATACCGTGACTACATTTTATGTCAAGAAGTTCCCAGCGATAGGTGCAGAGCGTGTCATGCACACGCAGAATACCTAGAACACATACTATCTGGGTGTCACACCCATGCGGGAACAACGTATATCTACAGATATAATGCGGCTTCAAGTGTGCTTTATTATCATCTTTGTCGCTCTTACGGTGATGGCAGCGAATCTGCCGTGACGAACGCTCCAAGTGAGGTAGAATCAATTGTCCAAAACGAGAAACTGTCTTCAAATATCGCGATTTGCACGAAGAGAAAAAGAAGCAAATACTTATTTCAAATTGTGAATAATTAAGAATAGTTCAACTAACTACCTCTAATTTAAATCACTTCTTTATCTTCTTTAGAACTGAAGATAGTACACTTGTATATTTATGTACAAAAAATGAACAATTTGTGATATTCTGGAAATTTTTCAACGGAAATTTGTTTAGAAATATTTAAGGTACCACCATGATTTTTTTTCAGATTTTTCCTATTATTTTTTCAATAAAAGACTATGTTCCAAAGTTCACTGTCTTTAAAAGCTGTCAAATTTCCCAACTTTTTAACAGATTTTCGGATCTGTAAGCTATAAATTTTTGTTGGCATATTCGTTTCAGGCTCATTAACGTACAACATTTTGACTTCTAAAATTATCCTTCATTCATTGAGCTACCATTTTTTCTTCACTTACTTTTTTAACGACAAAGCCAGAGGACTCGAATTTTCTCGCCGATAGTATGTTTGTAGCTTAATAACAAGAAAAGTAATTAACTACGAAAAATTCGGATTGTTGGAAATGAAAGAGTAACTCAAAAACTGTCGATTGGCGTGAAAAAATGAAAATCGATATTCCACAAGAAACAAAAGTTCAGTTTACAAATGCATTAGCCGAGGAAAATTTGTTTACTAAATTGTTAATAAAAATAAAAATAGTGGATCGTTATCGAACTATCAAAAGAAGTTAAAAAATGTGTTATTAACAGTTGATTAAACAAACAAAAAACAAGTTTAAATGCTGAAAAATAGCCAACTAATACATTTGTTAATTAAGTTTAGTTGAACAATTATCAAATGTTATCGATTCATAGCAAAAAATCATTGTTAAATAACTGGCTGCTAATTCAGTGAAAAAAACTGTATTTTATTTATAAATACATAAAACGATACAAATTTGTTTAAATAATTTTTGTTTACAATAATAAATTCAATAAATTTTTACCATTTGCATTGCTATTGGACATCTTTTTTGGATAGTTGCTTTTAGTTTTATAAATATTTTTGATTGAATCAAAGCATTTTTGTAAAATCGGTATGCTTTAAAAGTTGAAACTTTTTAAAAAATTTTTGTTAATAAATGAACAAAAAAATTAACAAAAATTTAAAAGTCGGCCATGATATTTCGATGCGAAATTTTATTAGCTCTCGTTTGAAAAAAAATTTTAATTGGATAATAATTTACTTCTGAAAATCAATTTGTCCACGGATGTTTTTTTGCCCCACTGTGCGCCGCGCCGTACGCTCTAACTCTAACCAATATTGATCTATCGAACGGTTCAACTTTCGTGTAAAAATCTGGGCTAAGCGTTAAAGTCAAGGGATAAATATATATGCCCCTACTTATAAATAACATTTCGGTTTCGTAAGTTCTATGAATAGGCGAGTTTAATAAATTTGAATAGATTTTTTATTTTATCTCATATAAAATAATATATTTTTAAATCAAACAAAAGTCTCCAAGAAGTTCCTGTTATATTTTTAAGTATTTTGCACCAACAATTTTTTGTGTGGAAAAATTTATATTTTTGGAAATACTTATAATGCGGTGCAAAATATCGAAATGTGGAAAGGAAACTTTTTAGAACTCCTCGAAAGAAACAATTTTGTTTTTGGACATCAATTTTATTTTTAGACCTAGTAGATTTTTTGGGCAAAAAAATTTTATTTCCAGAAAAATGGTCCCCATTTTTTCACTTTGAACTTTTTCATATTTTTTCTTGTTGATTTCGAAATAACGAGAAATCCTCTATATCAGGGTTAAAAAGAAAAATGTTAATATCTTAATTAGTTTGAAAAAAGCAGATTGAAGAAGTAAAATGTAGGTACATATATACCAAGTGTCATGCTTTCATAACAACATCCTAAATTAGATGTGCAGCTGCTACTATTATATCAGAACATTTTTTAAATTATGCTTTTTTTCGAAAATATGTAGTTGCTTATCATTATTTTCTGGTATTGTTCAGTTGAAATAAATAAGAAAAGATTACTTTATATTCAAGGCCGTAGCTGGGGGGGTGCCCCCCCCCCGAAATTCTTGAAACATGTAGGGTAAGAAGGGGCAGCGCCGACCAGTTAACATGATGGTTCGCTTCTGTGGTATTTTATGTACTAGAAAAATTACCTTTCAACATATCCAGCAAGAAGATTAAGTTATTTTTAATAAAAATAGTTATAGCTGTGAGATAACCTCTTATTCGTTGACATTCCACTGGAGACGGACTACAAGCAAAGGTTTCTACCGTACCGACCAGATTGATAATAATAATATTCAATAGTTTCTTGTATGTAGCCCAGGATATATGTGGCTGTTCTACATTACCGATCACTTATCATAACCCAAGCACTTTAAAACTATTATTTTCGTCGGCCTTGCCCCCCTGGCGAGGCCTCAATTATTTACGATATTTAATATACTTAGGACTTGAATTACGTTCAATGATCATAATGAAATAATGTGATACTGTTTTATCTGTCAAAATAACAAATTTCCATACTGTAAGTATTGCCATTAATGTTGAAAACTTTATATTTCTGCCAGCGAATCTTCCATTCTTTCGTTGTCAAAACTGTTTTCTGCATAATTTTTCTTTTACAACGTCAATCTTCAAGCTTTTAGTAAGTAACACTGCCTCTTTAATAAAATAGATTTATTTAATGCAAAGTAGAATTAAAATTGTTAAATAATAGCGATGATATAAGCAAAATCGCCTTTGCCCCACCGGTCGGCGCTGCCCCTCCTTCCACTACATAATATACACATACTCTCCTATGTGCCGCAGCATATCCCCACCAAAGAAATTTTCGCTGTTGTATATCCCCCCCCCGAAATTTTTTCTTGCTATATATCCCCCTCCGAAAAATTTTTCTGGCTACGGCCTTGTTCATATTATATTGTATAATTATATTTTGTACTTACATTTTACATTGAAAATTTTATTTCGATATAGTTGAAGTTAAATAATTTGTGGACTATGAAACAGAGCGGTAGGATTTAGTTCCTTATTTTCTAACTAACATTAATCACATCTAATTCTTGAGTAGAAATTGTTGACTATTTCGGGGAGACCGTCAATTGTAAATTTTAGTTTCGTTTCATAATTTTTCAAATGAATTAATTTTAAAACGTAGTAAAATGCGCTTTTTTGTGATTTTAGTGAAAATTTATTTTCTAATATTCTGCACAGACCATTTGCAGTTTGGCGAAAAACAATTCCCATCGGCCGGTAATGTAGGCTGTAGCGCTTCGTCCTCGTAGCCGGAAGGTTGCGTGTTTGATTATCAATGCCTCCAGTTTTAAAAATTTGGTATTTATCAAAATGTTTATATATATAATATCCTCAAATAATCTTCAAAAATCCTGCAAATAATAACTTTCATGATGATCTGGCTCGTGTGGTACTTCTGGTTAATACTTCTGACTGATTAGGAATTGTAAAAGTAGAATGTGAATAAATTGTATACAATTGAATGTTATTTTTAATACTGAGTTTTATTTTTAGTTATTTGCATGAAACAAAAAACTTGAAAAAAAGTATCGTTATTTATGTATGATTGGTAAATTTTACGAAGAAAATTAATAACATTTACAGAAAATAAATTTCTTGCGAAAAACATGATAAACTTAAGAAAGTCAGTTTTTCCATGAAAACCGACATTAAAGAAAAGGATTATTTACAGAACTTTCAAGAATATTAAAAGAAATTACATTCATAAATATTTAATCATATAAAAAGAAAACTGTAGGCAGCGAGAATCGAACACGCAACAATCCAAGTATAAAGCCGAAGTGCTACTGATTGAGCAACTGGCCGATGGGAACAGTTTTTTGCCAAACTCTATATGACGTGTGGAAATATTCGGAAGTCGATTTTCTCGAAAACAACGAAAAGGCAAAACTGCTTTGGCAATTTAATTTGTTTCCAGAAAGATAATCACTCTTCAAATCTGTTACAAAATTTTAAAGAAGAACTGTGCATCCTAAACGATTTACTAACCTCTATTTTAACAACAAAACCACCCCTATAACATCGACCTTCACATGTGGTAAACAAAACATACACACTTGCGCATGAATTATTTTCTTAATCGTTTCGAATTTTATGGAACTCCGCTCTCCAGTTCATATAACGCAGTGATTAACAGAAACACTCAGTATATCCAAATTAATTCCTATACGAATCTTTGAAAAACATTTTAGGGATTTATTTTACATCAATCATCGAACTTTTTTATTCCAAGCTCACTTTAAAAATTACGGAAATTTTTTATAATTACACCTGAATAATTCTATTCTCTATTCTATTCTCTATTGAGTTTGGGCTAATTTTAGCTACTTTTTTTCTTCTTTATGAACCTTAGTTGTAGAATGCAAGCGTAAAGAGCAATTGTCAAAAAATTTATTTTTTGGTGCTTTGTCAATAATTATTAAAACTGATGGAGCGGTGTCGAAAAATGTAGAAAAAACGCATCCCGGCAGGAGTTTCGAAGTGACAAAAGTTGCGTCTAGTACCTTTATAGTTTTTCGGGGAAGAAAGAAATCTGTGATTAAGTGCTAGAATGGAAATGTGTGAAAATGAGTGAAAGTAGAACCGCAGGAGGATAAAAATGCCGTCACATCTAAGTTAAAAGAGGAGAAAAAATCATTTTTTGGTGCCAGGGATGCCACTGTACCTGCGCTGGCGGCAAGGAGCAAGTGAACTGTTTTCTTTTCACAGGATTTCCTATTTTGCACGTAAAAATCAAATTCAATTCAAAAATATCGAACCAAACGATCGATTTGATTCAACATGTGGAACGCGTGATACAAGCACATTCTAGATAATAACTAATCATATGCCAGCTCTATAAACATACAGGGTGTCCAAAAAGTAACGAAACACCTAAATAATTTTCTGGGCAAAATATTTTTCAAAATGGTCAAGGTCATTCTTGAAGTAACTTTGAACAAGGAATCCAGTGGTGACCCCAAATTTGTCCTTGAGGATGACCTTCAAGGTTGTTTCGAGGTCAATTTTGTTTTCTAAAGTAGCAACCCCTATTTGTGACAACGGCAATCGAAAGAGCGGGAAATTTTACGTCCAAACATGTACTCAAGTCGTGGGTCAAGGGTGACCTTGAACTTCAGCTGAAGGTTATCAGGTTTGACCCAAGTATGTAGCGGATCCCATTTCTACTGGTGCGGCTCAGGTATTTACGAAAAACTTCCAGGTCATTCTAGGAGTAACTTTTAACCAGGAATCCAGAGGTGACCTTGAATTTGACCTTGAGCTTAACCTTCAAAGTTGTTTCAAGGTCAACTTTGATTTTTCAATGGAGAACCCCTATTTTTGACAACGGCAATAGAAAGAGCGGGAAATTTTGCCTCCAAACATAAACTAAGGTCATGGGTTAAGGATGACCTTGAACTTCAGCTAAAGGTTATTGGGCTTGACCCAGGTATGGGGCGGGTTCAATCTGTACTGCTGCGGCTGAGGTATTTACGAAAAACGTCAAGGTCATTCTTGGAGTAACTTTTAATGAGGAATCCAGGGGTGACCTTCAATTTGACCTTGAAATTCACCTTTAAGGTAAAAAACAAAAATTTTTAAGTAAAAAAATTTGAAAAAAAAAGCTTAAGCTTCGTTATGATTTGATACTTCAATGACCAACAATTTTAAAATATTCTAACCATACAAAAATTTCTGTCAATCATTTGTGCAGCAGTTTACATGTAAAAATGAGGTGGAGCTTTTACGTAAAAATACCAGATTACAATTTTCATTTGTTTAAAACGTTCATCTGAGTTATAAGTTCAACCTTCTTGATTCTGATGGAAATTTGAGTAGGAGTTAGTCCGTAAAGTCAAAATGCAACGCCTCACTGAAAGAGAAAGAATAAAACTTCTTATGATGAGAGGTTGGGGTCAAGTGGAAAGATCACTCAGGACAGTAATGAATGTTTTCAATTAAACATTTAGGTTTGGTAGAACTCCAATTGTTCTCTTGACCGTTCAAAATACAGTTAGTAGTTTCAATAATATCGGCATTGTCAGAGATCTACCTAGATCAGGCAGACCAAGGTCAGCAACAAATAAGAACAAGTCACTAGATGTTTTGTTATCATTTACCGAAAATTTGCATTATTCCATCCGCAGTGCTGCTCAAGAGCATGACATAAGTAAATCGTCTGTACAGAACGTACTGAAAACAGCGAAATCCCATCCATTCAGAGTGAAAGTGGTTCACAACTTGAAGAAGACGATTTCTATCTTCGCGTTGAGTTTTCTGAAGACATGATGAAATAGTTGAAGATCCTAACATTTCATCAAACATAGCTTTTTCAGATGAATCAACTTTCCAACTTAATGGAACTTTGAATAGACATAATTGCAGATATAGGGCAGATGAAAATCCTCACTGGATGCGAGAAGATAAATTGCAGTATCCACAGAAATAAAATGTTTGCGCTGGAATACTTAATGATAGAATTATATGACCATTTTTCATTGATGGGAACTTGAATGCTTAAAACTATAAAGGTATGCTTCTACATTTAATAGTTCCTGCAATCAGAGAAATAACTGGAGACAACTCTGAAGACGTATGGTTTCAGCAGGACGGTGCAGCTGCTCCCTATGGAAGACACGTTCGCGCTTACTTATTAGATGAGGTATTTGCTGATCGGTGGATAGGACGGAGGAGCACAATTAAATGGCCAGATATGTCACCTGATTTGACGCCTTTAGATTTTTCTAATTGGGGTTAACTGAAGGATCGGGTGTTCAAAATAAAACCCCAAAATTTAGATGAATTACGGCAAAGGATCATAGATGAGTCAGCACTCATTTCCATTAAAATGATCCAAAGTTCTGTTAATGCTTTTTAATATCGATAAGCTTACTATCAAGAGGTGGATGGAAAACAATTCGAGCACCTAAAATAAGATGTTGTGCTGAATAATGCTAATAATCAAATGAGAGAGGCGAGGGGACTCACGTCATTCTAGCACCCCGACCGTGAGATGCAAGGGAACTCACGTAAACCAAGCACCCCCAAGGTGACAGATTTCACTACGTCCACGTTGTTGTTCCTGGGTGACGCTGAATGTAAAACAATTGACCTGAAAATGACCTCGAAGGTCAAACTCAAGGTCAAACTCAAGATCACCACTGGATTCCTCGTTAAAAGTTACTCCAAAAATGAGCTCGACGTTTTTCGTAAACACCTCAGCCACAGCAGTACAGATTGGACCCGCCCCATACCTGGGTCAAGCCTAATAACCTTTAGCTGAAGTTCAAGGTCATCCTTACCCAATGACCTGAGTTCATGTTTGGACGCAAAATTTTCCGATATTTCTATTGCCGTTGTCAAAAATAGGGGTTCCCAATCAAAAATACAAAGTTGACCTTGAAAAAACCTTGAAGGTCAAGTTCAAGGTCAAATTCAAGGTCACTGCTGGATTTCTCGTTAAAAGTTACTCCAATAATGACTTCGAAGTTTTTCGTAAACACCTGAGCCCCAGCAATACAGATTGGACCCGCCCCATACCAGGCTCAAGCCTAATAAAATTCAGCTGAAGTTCACGGTCATCTTTGACCCACGACGTGAGTACATTTTTGGACGTAAAATTTTCCGTTCTTTCGCTTGCCGTTGTCAAAAATAGGGGTTCCCACTTAAAAAAACAAAGTTGACCTTAAAATAACCTTGAAGGTCAAGCTCAAGGGCAAATTAAAGGTGATCACTGGATACCTAGTTGAAAGTTACTTCAAGAATGAACTTGACCTTTTTGAAAAATATTTTAACTGACAAATTATTTAGGTGTTTCGTTACTTTCTGGACACCCGTGGGTTACGTGACCAAGCTAGTCCTCAATTTTTCTTTCCCAACTAACGTCCAAACGAAATGAAATATCGCTCTGAAAGTTTGAAAAATGAAAGAGGTGACAATAAAGTACATGTCTCTGCTTTGTTTCAGTGGAAATTTTGAGAAAAAATGTTTTGAAGAAAATAAAACTGGAAGCTATATCGGTACTTTTCCCCTCAACTTACGTCCACACGGAATAAAATATCGTGCTGAAAATTTGGCACGCTAAATATAAGTACAAGGAACGAAGGAAGCTGTCTCTGGTCCTACATATTTAGAATTGTGAGAAAAAAAAATGTTAATTACTTCTCCTTTACCGACAGATAATGACAGAAATCAAACTTCTGGCGTGAAGCTTAAGTGCTTCGGTCGATATTTCTTATTTTCAATAATTAACTTTCTTCTTCCCCATGCGTTGTGCCTTGTGTTACGTCATGGAAAACGCAAAATACTTTCTCCTTAATTGAGTTCCTCGTTTTAGTTGAGATTGAAGATCTCGCACAGGGAAGAGGAAAGAGTAGCCAATAAATAAAATTTTTTCGTGATTTTCAATAATTAGCTTTTGAATTCTATAGCTTTTTCATAAAATTTGAGATTAATTATTAGAAATTACGGTTAGGTAAATGTAACTCCTCTTGTGCAGTTCTTTACAAAATCTTTTTAAACAAATACACAATGCAACAATGTATGAATGAATAGGCTCAATTTTTGTGGCAGAATAAACTGGAAATGTCTTTTGAATTACTTCTTGTTGTCATATTTTGTTATTTTATAACAATTTGTTTTTATTTAAACAATTATTATAAACAAATGCGCATGTTTGCTATTCTTCTATTTATACATACAACACTTCGGTCTTTTTGTATATCATTTAAGAATGTCTTGCCATTGACTCGTTGCTGTTATATTTTCCAAAATGACAAAAACTGTTAATTATTTCAACAATTTTTATATTAAAATATTATGATGGACAAATAGTTTTGAATTATTAAAAAAAACTTTAAAGCGTAAGACCCAAGGCATTTAGGCTTTTCCTTGATACCGACATTTTTTAGTCGGTTACGCAAAAAAAGGCTATTCAAGAAAACACGGTAAAAATGACCATTTAATTACAAAAATTAATTAAATAATTAACAGTTTTGTTTATTTAGGAAAATATGACAGCAACGAATCAACGGTAAGATCCTTGGTTAATTCCGTAAAAAAATGGATCTTATTCATGGAAAAAAGTAAAAATAAAATTTGTTTATAAAATTAGAGCAAATATGTAGCATTGGCTGTCAATATTAAAAATATGACAACAAAAAGTCATTGGTAAGAAATTTTTAGTCTATTCGTTTGAAAAAATGAGCCTATTCATGGACAAATATCAAAATCTGCATTTGTTTATAGAAATTGTTTAAATAATGAATAGTTATTAATAATTCAAAAAATATGTGAGAAAAAAGTCACTGTAAAGACATTTTTACTCGAATTGGCATAAGCAATTGAGTATATTCTGGGAAGAATGGTAAAAATCGGGATTTGTTTATCATTTTCGTTTAGATTACTCAAAATTGTTGTAAAATTACAAAATACGACAACAAGTTGTCATTGGAAAGACATTTTCAGGGTATTCTGCTGAAAATATTGAACCTATTGGTTCAGACATTGTCAAATTGCATATTGGTTTACAAATATTGTTTAAACAATTGAAAAAGAGAAGCTATTTTGAACAAAACGTAATCGTATATTAATTAAACGTAAATCTTGTGCAAAAACTATGCATTTTAAAAACCAATAATTGCAAATCATGAAAAAATGTTACTTGTTCATTATATTGTTTATAAAATTATATACAATTTTTATGTCTTACTCCAACATACTGTATAATATTCACTTTAATTTTGAAAATCTTTAAAGCAGTGGCATACTTGAAAAGTTATAAAGAAATATATAATTGTTTATGAAATAACCAATTATGCTTTTTCTGAAAGAAGAAATTAGCAGTTACGCGTTATGTCTGGAAGTTTATGAATATTAACAAATATAAAAAATGGGTTTTATGAGATGGAAGGGCATAAAAAACCCATTCTTCAAAATTGGGGTGGTTCAGAAAAAATGCCCCAAAAAATATTTTATTATATTCGCCTACGAAACTTTAATCATAAAATCTAAAAAAATATTTTTTGTTCAATTTATTAAATTTGAAAAAATCAATTTTTTAAATATATAATTTCACTGGAGACTGGAATTAGAAACCTCAGATTTACGATATTCCGACAATTGGTGTCCTCGGAAGTTTCTTCATGAGGGAAGCCGCAGGACCAAGAAGGAGGCGGTGCTCAGTCAAGCGTGACAAACAGCATGACGGCCGCACTCTCAATGCGTTACTTGCATCAGGTTGCCTCATGAGTCCAAATCCACCAGAAATGATTCATGCGGCCCTGCCAATTTACATTTGGATTTCCTGGACTTAGGCTCAAGGCCACTGCAAGCCATGCCCAAAACCGTTCTTCATTCCAGGTTCCAGTGTACTGAAATATCCTCTCTCTCAATTTATATGCCGTCACGCAATATTTGAAGATTTACTCATAAATATTATTTTCTATGAAACTTTTGATTAAATTTCTAATTAATGAAATTCTCAAAGCGTCTTTTCAGATCCAATCAAATCTTGAAAAATGCCTTGGGCGGCTTTTGCTTTCAAAGTTGCCCAAGTGCTTGCAATAACATCTTTACAAGTAGAGTCCTGGAGGCTAAAAAGCTTTCATTAATATGGTTGTACAAACTCCATCGAAGCCAAAGAAACTTTTTACCTTATTTACTTTTATTTATTTAATTCCTTCATTTACATTGACAAATTATGTGAAAACAGGCTTTAAAGGTTTGGAATTAAAAGTGGAATTAAAAGAAAGGTAAACTACAAAGAGAAAAGTTAACAAAAAAATAATTAGCAGAGCGTTTGCAAAATAACTAATTAACAATACATAAAAAAGACACCAATTATTTTTTTTAAACATTCACCGTATAGCAGAAGTTGATATGAAATTTCGATTTCGCTATGAAATTAATTCACCTTTTTAATTATTTATTAAACTTCTTTCATAATATTGCATCACTCGTTAGGGATTTGAAAGTATCTCAAATAATTCAAAAAATTTTACAGAATTTAACGAAATTTCAAAAGATTTGAAAGTAGTGCAAATGTTTCAAGGTATTTTTAAGGATTCCGAAGGACTACGAGACGTTTCACAGATTTTAAATGATTTAAACAGATTTCAAGCGTTTAAAGAAAAATTACCTAGTAAAATTTCAGAGAGAATCTCACTTTTTCAACGGATTTTATAAGCTTTTAAGGGATTTCAAGGAGTTTAGTCAGATTTTCATAGATTTTATTGAATTTCAAAGGACTTAGGAATTAAGAGCGATTTCCGCGGATGATAATGGATTTAAAGAGATTTTGAAATGTCTAAATAAGTCACGAGATTTCAAAGGATTTTAAAGTATTTCATGTGATACCGAAGTACTTTCACAAATTTTAAATGTTGACAGAGGATTTCCATGGGATTTCAAAGATTTTAAGGGATTTAGATAGATTTTAAAACATTTGAAAATATATCCACGGATTTTAGAGGATTTCGTAAGACTTTAAAAGATTTAACGGAATTTCACACTCTGTACATTTGAATAAGTTACTATTTTGACTAATTTCTATGACTTACTGAATTTTTGCAGTGAATCAGTTACTAGTTGCTGATGAACCAACAAACCTTACTAATTCATCATTAAGTATAACTGATCCATAGCTAGAATTCAGTCACTGATTGAAATTAGTGAAAATTTTAACTGATTCAAATTTAGAGAGACAATATTTCCAAATATTATAAATGATTTTAAGGAATTTCGACCAATTTTAATGGATTTTAATATATTTTAAGGGATTTCAAGATATTCGGAAACAGTCCTACGTATTTTAAAGGTTTCAATGAATTTTGAAGTGATTTAAAGGGATCCATATGATTTCGGAATATTTCACAGAATTTCAAGGATTTTACCTGATTTTCAGAAGTTTTGAGATATTTTTATGGGATTGTGAAGATTAAAATGTTTTCAAGTATGTTCACAGTTTTTAAGGGTTAAGGGATGTTAACGGATTTTAAGAGATATAGAGGGGTTTCGATGTTTCTAGGTAATTTCGAGAAATTTCAATGGCTTTTCAAATATTTCAATAGATTTTAATATATTGTAAGGGATTTCAAGAGATTTGGAACGATTGCCACGGATTTTAAACATTGCAGTGAATTTTGAAGAGATTTCAAGGCATCTCATATATTTCAGAATATTTCACAGAATTTCTAGCATTTTAATAGAATTTTAGAGATTGTAGAAAATTTATAAGGATTTCGATGATTTTACAAAAATTTTGAAGGATTTTAGGAAATTTCAAATAATTACAAAACATATCCACGGATGTTAGAAGATTTCGAAAGATTTCTAAAGATTTAACGAAATTTCAAAGGATTTCCGAATAGGATGAAAGATTTTGAGGGATGTCGAAGAATTTTAATAGCTTTTAAGAGATTTCATTGGATATTAATTTATTGTAAAGGATTTCAATATGTTCTGAAAAAATCACATGGATTTTGAAGATTTCAATGAGTTTTAAAGGGATTTCCAAGATTTCAAGTGATTTTGAAATATTTCGCTAAATTTCTAGGATTTTAACCGATTTTTAGAGATTTTAAGGGATTTTCATGGAATTTGAAGGGTTGTAAGGGATTTTTATGGGATTTTGAAGATTTGAAGCGTTTTTAAGAAGGTTCAGAGGTTCTAAAGAATATTAACAGATTTTTTTTAATTTTAGGATTTTTTAGATTTTTTAGTGTTTCGAGGATTCTAGAAGATTTTGAAGAATTTGATGGCTTTCAAAAGATTTTAATAGATTTGAATATAATGTAAGGCATTTCAAGATATTCGGAACGATTTCCACGGATTTTGGTTAGAAAATTAATCTTGTTTGTTGAAAATTCATCTTTTTAGTTGAGGATTCCACTATTTGGATCAAAATTCGTCCTTTTTGTTGATTTCAAGTCGTTGAAAAATAGTTTTCTTTTTTGTGGAAAACTAGTTTGTTAAACTGAAAGTTTGATGATTCGGTTTTTAGTTCAAAAAATATATTTTCTACTTGAAAATGTAACTATTTAGTTTAAAATTCATATTTCCTGATTGAAAATTCATCTTTTTTGTTGAGGATCCAACTATTTCGTTAAAAATTCGTTTTTTTCATGCAATTCAACTGGTTGAAAATTCATCTTTTGGTAGAAAATTCATCTTTTATGATAAAAAAACTCCTATTTCTTGGTTTAAAATGAACTTTCTTGTTGAAAATTCAACTTTTTTCTGAAAAAATCACCTTTTTGACCATTTTTGCCCCCCCACCCCCTGAAAAAACCTCATGTAATTGATGGACGATCCCTTACCTGTATTAAAATTTTCTTACTTTACTTTATTTAATCTACTTTGACAGTTTATTTAAAATAAGCTAGATAAAAAAATGTATAATACCCTCATAAATAAGTAAAAAAATGATAAATAAAATATGTACTGTACAAGTTTCCCGATATACAGAAGTCTCAAATAAGATCTAAAAATATGCTTTCCACATAATTAAGAATGCTTAGCTGTATAGTGATTAATGTAATTATATTAAAGTTCTACTTGTCCATGTAGGTCAGGTGCTTCAAGAAAACTCAGGAAAGTGAGAGAAAAACTTGCAGGCAGAACTGGAGGACCTCATCAGGGACTTTTTTTGTTTAAAACTAGAAACGTCAGTCGTTCGCATAAACTTTCTTTGAAAACAATTGCAAATAAAAATTGGCAGAGTTAGAGGAATTAATCAAACATTTCACTCCATAACAAAGTTGTACTTGTTTAAAGTAATAGGGATTTAAAATAATTATTAAAACAAACTCTACCTTTACCAGTTTTACATCAATTTGGAATTTTTCGAGAAAAATCCTATAGATGAAAAAATGTTATATTGTGCAATAAGAATGAAACTGTAAATAATAAAATCACAAAAATAATATATTAATAACATTTCCTATATATCTATTTAGAGTATAAAATTTATTTGATTCAGTTAGATTAACGATTTCAAATAAAACTAAAAAAGACCGAAGAAATAAAAAATATTTGATATTATATTTTACGTATTACCGTGACTGGCCTACCTTCATTATTTTTCGACAAAAAAAAGGGCCAAAATTCATGTATCTGGGAACAAGTTTTTTATGATTTTAAGAATTGAAGTTATATTATTAGTTACATTTTTTTTAAATTATTGAACTTGAATACAACAAAGCTTATTTTTGGGAGAAAACATTCCGTATAAGTTTACTGTTTCCAATTTAAAAAGGTACATGATTTTTAAAAGTAAAAAAAATTCATCGCTAATACCAAAGAAATTAAAAACTATATCTTAGTTTTTTGTTCGAAATGATACTTTTTTCCTCCAAATTTAAAAAAAAATTCTGCATAATAGAAAGAAATCCGGATTATTTTCTGATAATTATGGGAATCTTTGGAAAATTTTTTAAAAAATTTCAAAACATGGTTTAAAATTATTTTTCCACAATAAAAAGTTGACATTTTTCCAAAAAATCTTGAAAAAAATTGTTTATTCTCTTGAAACTTCTCAAAAATTTCAAGAAACTTCTAAAATTTTTGTTCGAAATCTTCGACAATTTACATTTTTCAAAACCTTTTAAAGTTTTAAACTATTTTTGAATCTTCATAAACTTTCTAAATATCTCCTAAACTTAGTCGAATTTTTTCTGAACTTTTGTAATATTGCAAAACTAACCAATTTTTCTTCAAAATCTTCTAAATTCTTTTCCGAAATTTCCAAAAATCTACATTTTGTTTGAGATGTTTTTAAATCTTCTCAAAATTTATATTATTTCCGAATATTTTCAAAACTTCTAAAAATTCTACATATCTTTTGAAATAATTCAGTTTTCCTACAAAAATTCAAAATCCTGTACAATAAAACCTGAATCATTCAAAACTTTTCCAGAAATCTTATTGTCAGTATCGATAATTCTTTTGTTACCGCTATCGACAATGTATACACTTCGTAAATTAGAATATTCAAAGTTTTTCTCTATAATTTCATTTTTCTCATCTCTTAAAAGTATTAAAAAATTTACAAATTATATCGCGGTAGTAACATTTTAGGAAACAAATTATTTACCATTAGGCAATCATTTACAGTTAGAATTTTCTCTGTTATCAATAAAGTTTGGAAACATTTATAATTAAATTTGATCATGAAATTAAATTACGTATTTGGAATTTTTGATTTATAAAATTGATTGGGGAAAAATATAATAAAATTACTTATTATACTATCGAGAGAAAATAAATTAAGACATTATAAGGTATAATGTTTCACTTTTATGTTCAATAACTGTTCGAGCAACTGTATTAGGGGGAACAAGTTTGTTTCTTTAAAAGTCTTAATTTTTTTTTCGACCTGTCTAGGTTGTCCAAGGATTTATTGCAGTGAGTTAGGTAGTTATAATCAAGTTCTGATATCACTAAACTTAGTATGCTCAATAGTAAGGTGTTTAACACTGATTCCGTCTGCTCGATCAGATGCTTGTGAGTGATCTTGTTGTGGCCTATTCGGAGTCTCGTAGGTTGAGGGGTGGTTCAAATTCGTTCTGGAGATAGGGAAATCATCATTTTATGTATTTCCTGGAGGTATGTTGCAATACTATGAGAATTCTTGTTTAATGAAGTTTTTTGCGTCAGTTAACGGTAGTTTCGGATTCTCTTCTTCAATTGGTGAATATGTAGCGAATTTAGCTAGTAAGTCTGCTTCTTCATTTCCTTTAAAGTTTTTGTAGGAAGGGATCCACATTGCTGTTATATTCTTTTCAGATTGTAGGTAATCAATGTAAGATTTTTGCATAACTGGGATCCGTCTGTCGTATTAATTTCTTTTTTGAATAGCTTGAAGAATTCTTATATAGTCACTGAAGATTAAAGAACTATTATAAATCGAAAGACGAAAAGGCGAAAAGACGGTGTATTGTCTAGAAAGGTAGAAGTACAGTTCTTGAAGAATGGATCAATGGAAAAACCTGCTTCTAATTCCGTTTTTGATCCGACGAGGAAGATATCTATGGAATTGCTGTATTTTTTCCTATATTTCCTTGTAGAGCTGATTTAATTGATTTTCCGGGAATACATTTTTCTCTATGTTAGACAGGTTGAGGTTCACCTTTGGAATTTCTAGAGTTCATGGTGGACCTGAATTTAGTTTATTGATCTGGACGGGTGGTAATTTGTTTCGAGTTTCTGATTGGTATTCTTTTATCAATTTTCTGACTGATTTTGGGGATCTGGTTTGTTGATCAGGGTTTAAATTTATTTGATTGGGGAAAAGAAGATGTTGAGTTGTTTTATCTGCGTATGCCGATAATGTAAGAACGTGTTTTAGTGAGAGTTCCATTCTGCGATGGCTTAAGTTCAGTTCATCAAGTTCGTTTCGTATGCTCTTTGTAGGGCTGGCATGGAAATCTCCGCAGCAGATTTTAATTCTCAAGTTATAAATAGGATCAAGTAAGGCAAGGCTTCCTGGTTTATCTGAGTTGTAGATTATTGATTCGTAATCGACTTTTGCTCTGATGGTACATTTTGATCTGCGCCCCAATTTCTGTGAGAAAGCCCTTTCAGAGGGGTGGAGATTCGTTTTTTACATTAATCTTTTAGTTTGAGAATGTGTGTCTCCAGGTTAGTTTTTGATCAAAGATTAAGCCTAGTAATTTTAATTGGCTCACATTTTTTATGACTTGATGATCGAGTTGCAGTCTTGGTATTGTTTCGGATCGTTAAATGAGACTAGAAAAAGGGTAGTATTCATTACTGAGCCTTAAGAGACTTTCTCTAGAATAAATTAATCGGATAATTCTCAATTGACTCTAACTTGAATATATCTTTGACTAAGATTTTTTTTAAGGCTAATAAATTTCGATTGCATAAGTTTTTTCTGTGTCTAGGCAAACGGCTATGAGATGTTGTTTATCATGTTATTATGATGTTTTTTAATTATCCGAATAGTTTGCACATTGTGCAAGTAAGAGGAATTGACGGTAGATGACTGAATGGGAAGGGTCTCTTCCAACTTTGGGTTTGGGAAGGCTGTGGCATCATTTCACACAGTTTGGAATATTTGATTCTTCCACACGTTATTTAATATCGACAGAAGGTATTCTACGCCTGCTGAAGGAAGGTTTTAAGACAGGCGTAAGAAATTCCATCGGGTCCAGGAATTCTACCTTTACATTCTCTTATTGCAAAATTTAATACTTCTGGGGATCGCAAGACCTTGTATCTGCTGGGAGGGCTTACGGGTCTCATTAGACTATGGATCTGGAATAGGTGAACTTGAGGGGCTGCATCGCGAGGTGTGGCTGTTCTGGGGAACT
>JAABKJ010007545.1:160125503-160158158 GCA_011634705.1 Andricus grossulariae
GGGTCTCATTAGACTATGGATCTGGAATAGGTGAACTTGAGGGGCTGCATCGCGAGGTGTGGCTGTTCTGGGGAACTGACGGACTTTAGTCGGTGGGACTCAAACTAAGGAGCGATCCTTCCAGGGGGTAATGGCAAAGCCACCTGGGATATCGAGAGCGTGAGTTCTCATGCTCCCAAGCATGAGAACGCGTCAAGAGCTGAATGAAACCAGGGCCAATGAATCCTTTACCACTCCGTCCTGCCCCGCTCAGTAGAGGCGGACAGGCGGAGGTCTCAAAGGAGGCGTCTTAACGGAGGCTTTGGGACACCAGGTCGAATCCCATAGTATATAGACCCGCCCCCTGCAAGCGGGACTCTGCGGGGGTTGTTTCTTATTTTCCTGGTTCTCGTGGGACTAAAATGAACTCACAACAAAAAACAAAACAAACCAAAAACAATAAGTGGCCCGTTTCGGCACCCTTCTCTAACCTACCGCCAAAAGTGAGAGACTCCTTAGAGGGCAATCCACCACAGGCGGTGCGAAATATAGATAATGGTGGAGAGAATCTTGTCGAAGCCATAGAAGTGCAGCAACTGAACTCCCCGCGAAGAAGAGGTATTGTGAAGGAGCACGAAGAAAGAGAGACCGCAGAGCGCTTCTCGCAAACTCTACCTAAAGCAACTCCTCAGACTTATCCTATAGGCAAGAGGAAGAAGGGCTCCAGAGAAACTCCTCCAAGCAGGGAGCTGAAATGGCAGAAGGCCCTGGAAACACAGGGCCTTACATTCCCGCAGATGGCTAACAACGCCCTGATGAGAGTTGTCGTTGCGTCGGGTTATCCTGAGGACTGTCCAACTCTTGAGGAGTTGAACAGGCTGAGGGATGAAATTTCTGAAGTGATTGACACATTACCCTGCGATGGGCGCGCCCCCAGATTCAATGACATCTTCATCAGGTCGGGGGGCATCGTGGAAAAAAACCCAACGTTCAGGCTTGAAGAAGGTCTAAACTTGAAAGTCAAGAAAGGAGTGTTTGCCAAGGTACCGTAGAACGACCGTATTGATTCCCGGTACAAACAAGAGTCCGGAAACCGTTCTGGGGCACCTGAGCTTTCAGAACCCGTCTCTACGAACTGATTCGTGGAAGATATATTCTGGCAGGTAGGGATTCAGGCCCTAGATTATCGACCCTATCTAGGGATGGGTAGGGTTATCTTTCGAGCGACCCAACTGGGCGCTGTAGCGGGACCATGTCATGTCTGTAGTGCAGACAGGGCTCGCTCTAATTCAAGAATCCTGGTTATACAGGGAAAGGATTTGTGGTTTGTCAGGATGTGGCTCCATAAATAAGGGGCCGCACGAAAAAACGACAAGGGCATGCATAAAGGTCAAGGGTATAGATGCAATCTTGGTGCATGAATTCTGCTTCAGAGATCTCACTTTTATTAGGGTGAGACTCAGAGGTAGTAGCGAAGAAAGGCTAGAGGCATTTATTTCCTCGGCTTATTTCCCTGGCGATGCCGAGTGACCCCTGCCTCCCAGACAGGTGGAGGCTCTAATTCGGCACTGTCAAGAGAACAAGATTCCTCTGATGTTGGGCTGTGATGCAAAATTCACCACACTGTGTGGGGAAGCACAAACTTCAATGACAGAGGGAGAGATTTAATTGAATACATAGCAGGCACAGAGATGGAGATTCTGAATCAGTGTGATACACTCACATTCCAGACGTAACACAGGAGTGAGGTTCTCGATTTGACTCCATGTTCGGGTGTACTGAGGAGCAGGGTAGTGGATTCCAGAGTCTCCGATGAGGAGTCTCTCTCGGACGACAAATATATCGCGTTTCGATTAACCCTCGGAAAGCCGTTGGTTTCCGAGATCAGAAATCCCAAAAATACACGTTGGGACTCATATAAAAAGGAACTCAAAGGGAGGCTCGCGGAATTCCCCACAAGCTATGGTACCATTGATGAGTTAGAGCACGCCGCGGATTTTCTGCAAAGAGCTCTGACTACATCATACGAGAACAATTGCCTTACAAGCACGATTAAGTCTAGGAAGGGAGCAGAATGGTGGATACCCACCTGAAGAGACTCCGTAAAAAGACAAGAATGTTTTGCAATAGGTCAAATAGAACCAAATTTGCTTTCAATCTGGGATATATATATATATATAAGACGGCCCAGTATTAATGCAATAAAAGTATAAAAAAGTATAAGCAGGAAGATTGGAGGGACTTCTGCGAGGAATCGAAATACATTCCGGAAACAGCGAGGCTCTACAAGATCCTGGCGAAAAATCTGGAAGCTCGCCTCAGGCACATAAGGCTTGATAATTGTAAGTTTTACGAAGAAGCAACGCTGAATCACCTGATGCAAGTTCACTTCCCAGCTTTTCAGCGAATCCGAACCGAGCAAGAGGAGGAAGGCTGGGGCGAAGAGGTGGAGAGAGCTGACTGGAATTTCGCTGATAAGGTCGTTGATTACAAAAAGGTGGAATGGGCCGTAGTCTTTAAATCCCCAGGGGCGGATGGCATTTATCCGGCGCTTTTACAAAAAGGCATGGATTTAGTCGTCCCTCCTCTGACGAAATTATTTAAGGCAAGTATAGTCCTTAAACCCGTGCCATCGCCATGGTAGGATTGCAAAGTGGCCTATATACCCTAATCTGGGAGGGAGGGTTACACTCCTGCAAAAGATTTCCGAGCAATCAGCCTAACGTCTTTTATCGTAAAGACGTTAGAGAAGCTGATCGAGAGATACGTTAGGAATTAGGTGCTCTTGGCCTCCCCGCTGCATAGAGGGCAGCAAGCTTTACAGGCAGGCTGCTCGGTAGAAACTGCGCTTCATGCTGTTGTGGCAAAATTGAAGCAGCAGTTGGAACAAAATTGGTATGCTGTGGGTACTTTCTTGGATGTCTCTGACGTCTATAATGTCTATGGTAATTTTTCCATCAGGTCTTTTTAGGTTTTTTTCGAGCACTTTCTGCTGCTTTATTCATTAAGGAGGTGAACTCGAAAACTAACTCGTCTATCGGATGTTGAGAGGATTGGCGGTTGTTTATGAGTTGATTTATTTCTTGATCAATTATTTCTATAAAAAAATCCCCAATTAGCTTTGTTCTTAATTCCATTTAGAAAGGTTTATCGGTTCTGGAACTGCATCTGTAATTGAAAGTTTGCTAGGATAATAGTCACTGTCATGCAATTCGGGAAGTATTTGTCATGAGAGTTTATGAGCATACATACATAGAGTGAGGTAAATTACACTGAAGGAACCGTGAGCCACACTGTCATAAGTAGAAGATCCATTATTCAGAAGGTAGAGATCGGAATTGTCTAGAAATTTGCTTATGTTCCTTTCATTGGAACAGGTTGATTGATTTACCCAAATAGTATTACGTACATTAAAGTCCCTTAGTAGTAAACAGGAAGTAGGTAACTGCCGAATTAAGTTTGCGATTTCGTTTTGATCCCAATCGTAGCTATTGGATAAATAAATGTTACAAATGCACAGTGACATGGGAATGGTAACTTAAATGGCCATCGCTTTTATATTAGTTTGTGTCTCGAATTCCGTTGCTGTTATATCATTTCGGAGGTACGTGGCTACTACTCCAATTTCAAGCGATAATTGAAGGGCAGCAGTCCAAAAGAGGGTAAAGGACATTTTGGCAACCTGACAGAAGAGTGGAAAACATTCTGTAAAATCGAAATCACCCTTTTGGACTGCCACCCTTCAATTCTGGGAATGTGCTCCTTGATGATTATTGTTTGAAGTTCCTTGTAGTAGATGCGAAGCCCATTCAAATGCCTTTGTAAAATATCCATAGATTAGTTTTCATCTAGGCTTTCGTCTGAATCGATATACTCATGGTCTTCTTCTTGGATATTCATTTAGGATGCGTTCCGATTGCGACTTGCGTTGTGAATTTTCTTGAGTTTATTGATTGTTTTTGTGAACCTAATTTTGATTATTCGTTTACTCAAAAGAGGATAGAGGTTTTTAAATGTGGTGATCAATCCTTTGGTGTTATCAGTGTAGTCCTTAACTTTAGAGGATATATCTTGGGCTCATTGACAGTTTTCTACTGATAATTTGAGTTGATTTAATTTGACCTTGTACTCAGAAGGATAATTACCTAAAATTCGTTCAGTGGCTAGAAGCACTTTCTAAAGAGAAGGAGGATTTGATTTTTGAGATTTTGTCGCTTATTTTGTATTTCTTGGAGGGTTTCTTTGATTTACTCGTAGGAAGGGTGTCCTGATTTTCAACTTCTGGTTTTAGTTTTTTTACGGGTGCTTATTGTGGGAAACTGAAATGATTGTACTTCGCGTGTCGGTTCACCTTAGATTTCGTCAGTGTTTAGATTGGGAATATATACCTCCATATCATCTAGCCTAGGTAGGTTCAAATTACAATTTTTGGCAAGGTGACCTTCTTGTTTACAGACAAAACAAGTCGTGTTTTCTGAAGCTATAAATATTCGGTACTATGTATCTTCAAAGAAGATTAACATTGATTCAGGTAATTTGTCAATGTCTTCGGGATGGATGTACATTTGTCGAAGGAAGCTAAGTATGTACGAAAACCCTTCCTCACTGATACTGCTCATAGGAAACTTATTTGTGAAGCGATTATAAATCCTTTTCTTTGAAATTCGTTCTCAAATATTTCGCGAGGAATGACACGTGTTAAGTTTGTTAGGATTATTCTTATTAGGATTATTCTATTTGCTGGTTTTTTCGGTTAGTTGAAACCCTGCAAAAGCTTGTCAGAGTTGCGCTTATTCTTGAACATCAAATTTCATTTTTCTAAAAGTGATAATTACTCTTCAAGATTTAAACATTCTTTTTACATAATATCCTCCTACAAGAACGACAACAAGAGGTAATATAATTTTTGTTTCACCACTTAGGTTCTCAACTCGCTGACTCTTTAAAGTTGTTTTTTAATCGTACTCATAAAATTTTCTGATTAGTCCGCACTGCCTGAACCGTTCTAAAACTGCTCTGACTGTCTCCAGATAAGAAGAACCTGCTCGCAAAATGAAACAATTGATACCTGATTGCAGACAGGATTTAGTATACTTAATTAGATAACTTTTATTCTAGACTTTCTGCACATAGTGGTGTGCACACGAATGTCTGTTATAAAGAACGTAACATTCCCGTGTTCAATTAAATAATAAATACACTTTCTTGAATCAGTTATGGTACGCATTATATTCATCAAGGCTTGAGCTATTTGATGGTTTCCTGATTTGCGGAGAATATCTGTTAATGGCGTATCTGTCATTAGTGTCAGGTTTGTGTTGCACAAATCTTCCAAAGTATTAATTTCTACTTCCCTTTATGTCGTCAGTGTAACATCAGTGAAAACTGCGTAAATCGATGTTAAAGATATCAAAAAAGCAAGAAGCGTGACTATAAATCCAACTCTTTCGCTTAACTTGCTGGGTTCTCGAGGAATTGCTAATCCGAGAGCGGCTTCAAATATATAGAGTGAAAGTTGAGAATGTTTGTCAAATTTGAGAATGTAACTAACAAATATTGGAAGCGCGATTAGAAGGGAAATTGCTAGTCCCATGTAAATACACTGTTGTGAAAATTCGATTAATAAGGTCTCAGATTTCGTGATGGGAACGACGGGTTCGTAGCAGAAATGATTATCTACTCTGGCAAAACCATTTACGTCTTCTGATCCTATAAATAAATATCCAGTGTTAGTGGAAAACTGGACCTTTTTTGTAACTAATTTGTATATCGCACCAGTTGTTGTGTTGGAAGCCTGGTGGTAAGGGCCCCATTCCTCATAATCAGAAGCAATATATATCATCTTGAACCCCAAGAGAGGGGTACCGCAGAAGGGGGGGGGGGTCGTTAAAAGAACTAAATTTCATTTTGAAGCTATTCAGATCAATCAATTTGTTTGGAAAATAGCCCACTTTGGAGGAGTAATTTCTCCTTGTATAAACCTTGGTAAAAGGGTTGTACTGATGGAAGCTAATGATGTTTTTTAAATGAGCACATAAATGCTTATCATTGGTTGATCCTTTCACTGTAAAAAAAAGTATCATTTCAAGGCTAGTTTTCGGTATTGAAACAGACCTCCAAAAATATAGTCTCGGGTGGCTCCATTCTAATGCCACTTTATTTTGATGCCACTAAACGACGTTTTAGTGCAACTTTTTTGGATCAAAACAGGACTGAAGTGAGAATCAAATTTCAATGACGTAACGTAGCACATGGGACGTCCGTGAAGAAAATTCAACTATTTTGTTGAAAATTAACTTTATTTTTGTGAAAATACATGGTTTTAAACTAAAATTGTAATTATTCCGTTTTTGGTTGAAAATTTAAATTTTTTTTAAATTCAAGAATTTGGTTGAAAATTCATTTTTTTCGTTGAAAATTAAATTATTATGTTGAATCAATGTTTTTTTTTTGTTGAAGATTAATTTTTTTAAACTAAAAATGTAACTATACTATTTTTGGTTGAAAATCAATTTTTTTTAGTTGAAAATTAGTTTTTTTTTGGTGGAAGATTATTTATTTGAAAATCCATTTGTTGGTTTAAGATTAACCTTTTTTAGATGAAAATTAATGTATTTTATTGAAAATTCGTCTTATTTATAGTAGAAAATTAATTTTTTAATTTGAAAATTCCTCTTTTTGGTTGAAAATTTCAAAATTGAACCTTTTGAAAAAAATTGTTGCTTTTTGCTTAAAAATTTAACTTCCATTCTGGGTTGAAAATTTATCTGTTTTAGTTGGAAATTCACTTCTTTAGTTGAAATTGAACTTTTTTGTTGAAAATTCGTCTTTTGGTTGTAAATTAATTTTTCAAACTGAAAATCTAACTATTCAATTTTTGGTTGAAAATATATTTTTTTTAATTCGAGAATTCATTTCTATAGTTGAAAAGTTAACTATTTTGTTGAAAAGTCCTTTTTTTTTGTGTGAAAATACATTGCTTTAAGGCCATGTGACGAGTGGTCACGTGCCCGGCTTCCTACCTTACCGACACTTTTTTATTTGTAAACTTATTTTCACACGAATAGCCACATCGAGTTGAAAATCTGGGATAATAAATAAGAAGCGCTAAGAAACGCAGTAGAAAATTCAAATATTTGGTCGAAAATTGACTTTTTTCTTGAAAATTCAATTTTTTGTTGAAAATTAATCTGTTATGGGTGAATTCAACTATTTTAGAATTAAAATTTATTTATTATTACTAATATTATTTATTGTTATATGATATATAATATAATTATTAATATTATTCATTAAAATGGAATTAAAATTTTTTAGTTAAACATTGAACTACTTTGTTAAAAATTATTTTTTTTTGTTAAAGGCTCATTATTTTAGTTAAAAACTCACCTCTTTGCTTAAAAATGTAACTATTTTGTTAAAAATCGGCTTTCTTAGGTGAAAATTAATTTTTTTAACTTAAAATGTTATTATTCCATTTTTTGTTGAAAATTTGTCCTTTTTTGTTAAAAAATCAACTATTTTGTTCAAAAAGACTGTATTTTGTTAAAAATTCATCTTTTTTGGTAGAAAAGTAATCTTTCTGTTTGAAAATTTTTTTTTTTAGTGAGAAATTGATCTTCCTGTTTGAAATTTTTTTTTGAGGGGAAAATTGAACTATTTTGGAATAAAATTCAACTATCTGTTTTAAAATTAAATTATTTTTTAAACATTCATATATTAATGTAGAAAAACTGAAATTGTTCATGTTCCTTTTTAAAAGAGAATGATTATAAAGAATAATCCATTTTTACAACAATTTAGTTGAAAATTCAATAATTTAGTTGAAATTGTTTTCTCTCTTGACTGAATAATCTTTCTTAGTTCAAAATTAAACTATTTTGTTGAAAATTTGTTATTTTTTTCGTTATCAATTAATTTTTGAGAGTAAAAATTTAATTATTCCAATTTCTGGTGGAAAATTGATATTTTTTATTTTATAATTCAACTACTTAATTTAAAATTCATGTATTTTGCTGAAAATTCATCTCTTTCGTTAAAAATTTAAGTATTTTATAGAAATTTTTGTTGTTAAAAGTTGATTTTTTTAACTCAAAATTTACCAATTCTAGTTGAAGAATTATTATTATTGTGAAAAATTCATCTATTTTGGTAGAAAGGTCATCTCTTTGGTAAAAAATTCAACTATTTTTATGATAAAGTTTATTTTTCTTGGTTGAAAAGTGTGCTATTATAATTTTGTTTCTTTCTTGACTGAAAATTCTTTTTTGTAAAAATTTCATCTGTTCTGGTTACAAATTTTATTATTTGACTGAACATTTAATTATTTTGTGTAAAATTATTTTTTTTTAGTGAAAAATTAGTTATTTTTCTAGTCAAAAATTAATTTTTTAAACTGAAAATTCAACCATTATTGTTGAAAATGCATTTTTTTGTTCAAAATTCATCTCTTTTCGTAGAAATTTCATCTCTTTGCTAAGGAATCCAACAATTTTTTGTAGAAAGTTCAATTTTCTTAATTGAAAAGTCTACTATTACATTTTTGGTTGAAAATTCATCTTTTTTGGTTAATCATTTTATTATTTGGTTGAAAATTTAATTATTTTGTTAGAAAGTAATTTTTTTAGTTGAAAATTCAATTGTTTTGTTGAAAATTTGTCTTTTTGGTTTAACAATTAAAAAATTTAGTAGAAAATTAAAATATCTGTTAAAAAATAAACTTTTTTATTGGAAATTAAACTTTTCTGTAGAAAATTCATCGTTTTGGCATGAAAATTCATCAATTTGGTTGAAATTTTCTTTCTTTCTTGACTGAAAATTATTTTTTGTACAAATTTAATCTGTTCTGGTTACAAATTTTATTATTTGGCTGAAAATTTAATTATATTGTGTAAAATTAGCTGTTTTTTAGCCAAAAATTAATTTTTTTAATTCATCTCTTTTGGTAGAAATTTCATCTTTTTGGTAAAAAATTCAAATATTTTTGATAGAAAGTTTATTCTTCTCAGTTGAAAAGTATACTATTATATTTTTGGTTTAAAAATTCATCTGTTTTGGTTACAAATTTTATTTTTCAGCTGAACATTTAATTATTTAGTTAGAAAGTAATTCTTTTTTATTCAAAATTTAACTCTTTTGATGGAAATTCGTCTTTTGTATATGAAATTGAAACCTTTTTTGAATTCAACTACTGTAATATAAAATTCTACTATCTGTTTCAAAAAAAATTTATTTTTAAATACATACATAAATGTAGAAAAACTGAAATTGTCTAGGTCTATTTGAAGAGAAAATTATTAGAAAGAATAATAAATTGCTAATTAAATTTTATTCAGAAAAAAGATCTTCTCGTTTCACTCCGCTGGGATTCGAACACCAGGTCAACCGATTTCCGGTCAGGTGCTCTAAACACTGAGCTACAGAGAGGTCAGAGGAAGAATTCTTTTTTTCTGAGATACGCTTTATTTAGCAAGACGTTACAATTCAATTTTTAATAGAAGATCTGTATTATCATCGGAGAAGGTAATGAATCGAGAAGAGAAATCCACACATAAAATGGAAATCTACAAAATCGACCAAAGTTATATTCTCCTATACAGAAAATATTTTAACGTAATTTCAGACAAGATGGAGAATAAACATTTTTAATTAAATTTTATATTGAAAAAAGATCTTCTCCAATTGATGTAACATCTTGCTAAATAAAGCGCATTTCAGAAAAAAGAATTCTTCCTCTGATCTCTCTGTAGCTCAGTGGTTAGAGCACCTGACCGGAAATCAGTTGACTTGGTGTTCGAATCCCAACGGAGTGAAGGAGAAGATTTTTTTTCTGAATAAAATTTGATTCTGTTTTGGTTAAAAATTAACTTTTGTGTTAAAAAATCATTATTTCGGGGTGAAAAGTCAACTTTTTGTAGAAAATTCCTTTTTTGGCTTGAAAATTCAAAAATTTATTTGACATTTTTATTCTTTGTAGACTAAAAAATCTTTTTTGGTTTAAAATTCAACTATCTTACTTAAAATTCGTCTTTTTTGAATGAATTCAACCGTTTTTTATTTTAGGTTCAAATCTTTTCTATTTGAAAAATGAACTTACTATACATTTCGTTAAGAATTCATCTTTTGTGGTAAAAAAGTGAACTATTTTTGTAGTGAACAGCAACAAACAATTTAACTGTTTTGTTGACACTTCATCTTTTTGGCTTGAATATTGAACAATTTAGTTGATTTTTTTTCTATCTTGCCTGAAAAATCTGTTTTGGTTGAAAATTCAACAATTTTGTTAAAAATTCATCCTTTTTAGGGTTTCGTAGCCCCGGGCAGGAACCTTCATAGTTTCAGTTGGGTGTCCGTCCGTCGTACATTTTTCAAAGGAGGGGATGTGATGGGGAAATGATGTGAGGGAAAGTGAGGGGACATAGGAGGGGAGAAGTAGGGGAAGTGAGTGTAAATAAGTGGCAGGGAAGCAGAGGAAGTGAAGTGAGGGGAAATAGGGATTGCAAGTAGGGGGAAGTGAGAGAAAAAGAGGTAGGGGGAAGTGTGAGAAAATAAGGGGGTGTGAGGGGAATTAGGTGTAGAAAGTAGTGCAAGTGAGAGGAGGGGAAGCAGAGGAACTTAGGTGTGAGAATTAGTGCAAATGGGAGGAGGGGAAGTAGGGATAATGAGGGGTGATGATAAGGGGAGTGGTGAGAAATGAGTAAAGGAAAAGTAGGGGAAGTGAGGAGAAATGAGAGGAAGGAAGTATGGGAAGTGAGGGAATAGGAAAATGGGGTTGGAAATGAGAGAAGTATGGGAAATGAGGGGAGGGCAAGTAGGGTAGTGCGAGTGAGTAGGGGAGGAGAAGTGAGGGCTGGAGAAGGGAAATGTTAGCAAGGGAATTTAGGAGAGGGGAATGATAGGAGGAAGAAGTTTGGGAAGGGAGGGGAAGCGAAGGCGCCTACTTTGAATAATTTTTGGTTAAAAATTCAACTATTTTGTTAGAAAATTCTATTATTTGGTGGAAAATTAACTTTTTTCCTGGAAATTCATATTTTCGATTGTAAAGTTCAACTGTTTTCTTGAAAAGTTCTCTTTTTTGGATGCACCGAATTGTTTTTTATTTTTAATTAAAATATTGTTTGTTTTAAATATCAACTATAGTTTAAAATTGAACTATTTTGTTGAAAATTAATTTTTTTTCTTGGTTGGAAATTCAACTATTTAGTTAAAAATTCATCTGTTTTGTTGAAAACACAATGTTTTTATATAAAACATTAGGATTTTAAAGCGTTTTAATTTAAATTCAATATAACTAACTACATTAATTTTGTTTGCAAGAATTTATTCACCTAAATTCTCGATTTTAAGTGTTTTAGGGGATTTTTCCAATTCAAGGAGAAAAGGAGAAAAGGGGGATTTGGTAAAAAAAGGACGCGGACTGTGATCCCTGAGACACAGAGAAGCTGGATCATCTGTTATTAATTTTTGCTCGGGGTTTTCTTCTTAATTATAATGGCTTTCAGAACATAATAAAAAAAGCGATGTAATCAGTGATAATTACTGGCTGACATTTCTGAAATAAAAAATAAGGAACTAATAGATTACTGGAATATTTTAACAAGTTTGTTAAATGATAAGCAAATTTTTTTATAGATAGCGAACTTTGTGTTCTTACTGGAGATAACGATTAAAGATCATGATCTTTGGAGTACTGCATAAAGAGAGACATTTCTTGCCTAAGCAGCCTAATCGTAATCTCATATGATAAATGAAGACAAATAATTTTAATTAAAGACAAAATCGAAAATATAGAAAAAAGTCTGAAAAAAGTTATGATAAAGTATGACTTTTAGTGGCTGTTTTTAGTTTGTTTTGAATTTTCTGGACTTTTGTAAAGGATAATTCCTAGATGAGGAATTTTAAGTCTAAAAATTTATTTCTAAAAGAGAACATTTAAATTTTAAATTATTTTTAAATAATAAAATCAATTCTGTTCTTAATTTTTGACCACATGTTTTAAAAATGGCAAAATGATTCTATTCATAACCCGTTGACCATATGAAATGAGGTTTTATGTATTTATTTATTAATAAATATTAAGAACTTTCTGCACAAGCAATTCAGTAAATCGAAAATTCCAAATAAGTAATTTCACTTAATGATACAATTTATTTCTGAGTTTCTTTTAGACATTATTGATAAAAAGAAAATTTTAATTTCAAATATTTTTTTAATTATGGGAAATAATTTTGTTCTTAACAATTTGCTACCACCCTATGCTTTGTCGGCACCGATAAGCAAAAAAGTACTGGTATCAACAATAAGATTTCTGAAAAAAGTTTTAATGATTTAGGTTTTAATTTAATTTTTGAAGATTTGAAACTTTCAAAATATTCCAAAAAAGAATCTGGAAGATTTTAAGACTTTTTTTTTTATTTTGTAGCATCTTAAAAAGACTTGAAAATATTTGAACTCTTAAAAAGATTAAAATTTTTTTACACATAATGTAGAATTTTGAAGATTTAAAAAAAAAGCTTTTTAAGAATTTTTGAAGGTTTCAAGAGAATTACGAAATTTTCTTAAGATTCATGGTAAAATTTCAAATTGGATTTATTCAAAAAATGAATCTTAAGAGAAAATTTGAAAAAGATTTCAAAATATTTTCCAAAATTGCGGAAAAAAAGGTAAAAGATTTTAGAGCCAAATTTTGCAATTTTGCAAGATTATAAAATTCTAGAAAAAAATAGTGTAAGTTTGAAAGATGTTTAGAAATTTTCAAAAGATAAAAAATAATTTTAAATTCCAGAAGATTTCAAAAACTTTTAAATGAAATGTCGAAATTTTCTGAAAATGTCGAAATATTTTTTAGAATAATTCGAATAATTTAAAAAGATATTTTAAATCGTTGAAAAAAATTTCAGAAATAATTTGAAATTTGAAAAGATCTCAAAAAGTCTTAAACAAAATCTAGATTTTTGAAGATATCGAAATAAATGTTTAAACGTTTTGAAGAATTTTGAAAGATATAAACAAGTTTTCTTATGATTCCTGGGAAAATTTTTAATAATTTTTTCTAAACCAAATTTAAGAAAATATTTTCAAAAGAATTTAAAACATTTCAAGAGATTTCCAAAATTGTCAAAAACGAATCTGGAAGATTTGAAGGATTTTAATTTTAAATGAACTTTCAAAATTTTAGTAATAATTCGAGTCAGTTTAGAAGATATTTAGGGATGTTTGAAGTTTTGAAGACATTACAAATATTTTAAAACTGAAAGATTTCCAAAAACTTATCAAATGTTTTAAAATTTCTTCTAAACTTCTACGAGTCTTAAATATATTTTAAACTGACTCAAATTATGTCTTAAACGTTGTAAAATCCTGTAAAATACAAAAATGTCTAGATACTTTTTCGAAAAACTGAAATTTTCAAAATACTTTTTGATATTTGCTCAAGAAACCTAGGAAAATTATATTTATATAACCTTAAAAACAAATAAACTTGAAAATAGTTATTCGAAATTTTTATTTTGTATTGAAAATCCAACTCTTTTGTTGAAAATTGATCTTTTTGGTTGAAGATTCAACAATTTTGTTGAAAAATCGTCGTTTTTGGATGAATTCAACTTTTTTTTTACTTAAAATTAAAATCTTCTCTAGTTGAAATATCAGCTATTACATTTATCGTTTAGAATTAATATTTTTGTTAAAAGTTGAACTACTTTTTGGGTTGAAAATATCACAATATTTTTGACATTTATTTTCTTTGGTTGTAAAATCTTTTTCGGTTAATGAATCAACTATTTTCTTCAAATTGCATCTTTTCGGATACATTCATCTGTTTATTACACAGCTCCACAAAAAAAAATCGAGAAAAGTACCCCTGGAGTCCGGCTATGTCTATCATATGTTTCGGGGTCGCTGAGTCCAAATTCAGGGTCCGTTTGGCTCCATCACGTCAGATTTTGTCCATAACCTCAAAAAACATGAAAATCGCTGATTTAAGGTGAAACATCATTCGTACATATGAAAAGTGATCATATCCTACGTTTTCGAGGTCGCTGAGTACGAATTCGGAGTCGTTGTGGTTCTATGACGTCACGCTTCGTCCCTAACCTTACAGAAAAAGGGTGAATTGGTAATTTTATGAAAAACATATATGTTTTCAATGCAAAGTGATCATATCCTATATTTTCGAGGTCGCTGAGTACGAATTCGGAGTTTTTGTGGTACATTTAAGAAATACATGTTTTACATAAAATTAACAATTCACCGTTTTCGTTTGAGGTTAGGGACCAGGCGTGACGTCATAGAACTACAACGACTCCTTATTCGTACTCAGCGACCTCGAAAACATTGAATATGACCACTTTTCATAGGTACGAATGATGTTTCACCTTAAATCAGCGATTTTCACGTTTCTTGAGGTTATGGACGAAAACTGACGTGATGGAGCCAAACGGACCCCGAATTTAGATTCAGCGACTTCAAAAACATATGATAGACATAGTCAGACTCCAGGGGTACTTTTTTCAATTTTTTTTGTGGAGCTGTGTTATTTACTTTTTGAATACCTATTTTGCTATATATTTAGAGTATAGCAATATTGGGTCTTAAAATCGAACGAAAAGTTTGAAATATACACTTTTGTAATTGTAAATAATATCCGGACCATATACAGTCAGTACTAGGACAACGGCAATCTGTACTGGGCCAGTACTACGCCAGTGGTGTATTTCCACCTGGGTAGTACCAAGCTTCAAAAATCAAAGTTGGCCCCACACTGTTGTGCAGGGTTGGGCCAACATCATCCTAATAGATGGCCCATATATGGGACCAAATGTCGGGCCGACGCACAGTGGGAAATTCGGCAAAATTTTGGGTCAAAATCGTAGATCTCGGGATCGGAGCAAGTTAGAGCGATGAAATTTTTACGGCAAGTAGGTAAGGAAATGAGGGTTAGAGGAAAAATAGTCTGGACACGTTAAGAATTTTTTTTTACCTTGAAAGAAGGTCGCAAATTTGCGATTTTTAAACAAATTTCCAGTTTTTCATTTTTTGAAGGCTATACAAATTTTTTTCAATAACATGATACACGTTTTTGGTGTATTTTTTTACGCAGAAAACGATAACGCTAATGGTTTTTTTATAAAACCCACCGGACAAATTCTGGGAGCGGATAAACATTGCAAAAACTGGTTTTTCGTTTATAAAACTTTCCATTCAGGTTTTAAGATAAAACCAAGATCACCATCGTGTTCTACGTGAAAAAATACTTGGAAAACATATGTTACATATTTTAAAATGACGTTAGATTCGAGAGAATCGAGAGGATTCTAGAGAAAATCACCTGCCCCCGGCTTAGTTAGGTATATCAAATCATCTGGTCTAATAACCATACTTATCATTTTATTTTCAAAATGCGATACACGTCTCCAATATATTTTTTCACGAAGAGTATAAGCGTGTCATGGGTATTATTATAGAATTTATCTGATAGGTTCATTTTTTGAGAATATTGGTATTAAAATTGATAAAAATCTGAAATGTTACATCTGTAAATTTGTATAACTCAACAGTATCCTTGTCAATCTGCGTCCTCAGAAACATCACTGAAAAATAAAATCACTGTAAATATTTTAATGAATTACATTCTAGTATCTACTAGATGCACAAATAGATTTGCCATTAATCTATTAGGAATAATTTGTAAAATATACCTATCTACGATAAATTCAAGCACATATGATGGCAGTGGATCATCGGATTTGGGAGCTTTTAAACGCTTTTCTATGTAAATTAATGAGATCTTGGGATCTGTCGAATACACTGCTCTATCAAAAACATCAATCAATCTATTCTCCTTGCTAATCTGTCCCGCATGTGATAGCATGTTTTTTCTATATAGCTTGTGCCAGGATTCATTTGTGTCTTCAGAGTAATAAGCCATGGGCAAAGGAAACATGCGTGCAATTTCACATCCGTGTCTTAATAATAATTTGTATACACTTGGTTTCATCCTTGCCCACGGATATAGCTCTTAATGCAATTTGTATGTTTCCCAACAAAATTTCTCAAGCTCGTTTAATAGGACGAAGATTGACAAGGATACTGTCGAGTTATACAAATTTACAGGTGTAACATTTCAGACTTTTTTAAATTTTAATAATAATATTCTCAAAAAATGAACATATCAGATAAATTCTATAATAATACCTGTAACACGATCGTACGCTTCGTGAAAAAATACATCGGAGACGTGTATCGCATTTTGAAAATAAAATTATAAGTTTGGTTATCAGACCAGACGATTTGCTATACCTAACTAAGCCGGGGGCAGGTGATTTTCTCTAGAATCCTCTCGATTCTCTCGAATCTAACGTCATTTTAAAATATGTAACATATGTTTTCCAAGTATTTTTTCACGTCGAACACGATGGTGATCTTGGTTTTCTCGTACAACCTGAATGGAAAGTTTTATAAACGAAAAACCCGTTTTTGCAATGCTTACCCTCTCCCAGAATTTTTCCGAAGGTTTTATAAAGAAAACCATTAGCGTTATCGTTTTCTGCGTAGAAAAATACACCAAAAATGTGTATCATTTGATTGAAAAAAAATTTTATAACCTTAAAAAATATGAAAAACTGAAAATTTGTTTTAAAATCGCAAATTTGCGACCTTCTTTCAAGCACTATTTTTCCTCTAATCCTCATCCCCTCACCTACTTGCCGTAAAAATTTAATCGCTCTAACTTGCTCCGATTCCGAGGTCTACGATTTTGACACACATTTTTGCCGAAGAATCGAGATATTCGCATTTTAATTATTATTTTTTAATCAATGCAATAGTGCTGTTGTAATTTGGGGTTTTTCAAAAGTTCAAATATATGATCGCGTAGAAAAACGATTTACGAAAAGAAAGTTCCTTTATCATTTTTTGATTCAATCAATTATCAACATAAAAAATTAAGAATTACGTGGAAAAATAAGGAAAAATAAAATGGTGCTTATTTTGTTTAGAATATTGATTGCACAGCAAAAAGCCGTATTTTTTTTTGTTAAAACGTAATGCTTCCTTATTGGTGTTTTAAAGGAAAATGTTATGGTGAGGGCATGTGGCTCCCATAAACCATCCAAAATTTTTTCTAAGCCAAAGAAGTAAACTTGTCGCTCTTGCAAGAGGCTCTCGCATCTCGGGCGCAACTAGCCTGAGCGACAAGTTTACGCCTTTGGCTTAGAAAAAATGTGGGATGGTTTATGGGGGCCTCATGACGCCACCATAAAATTATCCTTTATAACAGCAATAAGGATGCATTACGTTTCAACCAAACAAAGTCAAATTTGATAATAAATAAAGTATAAGTAATAGAAATATTTTTAAAACGCCATTTTATCATTTACTTTTTATGGAAATTATTCAACTTTGTAACAAAGTTTACAATTGTTTGAATCGAAAAATGATAGAGGAAATTTCGCTTCACAAATCGGTTTTCTAGCCGACCACATATTTAAACTTTCGAAAACCCCCAAATTACAACAGGATTATTGCATTAATTAAGCAATAATTAAAATGCGAATTTCTCGAAACCTTTTAATTTTTCGGGGAAGGGGGGGCACCCTACTAAAATCTGGTTGAAATGGTCTGAAATAGCAAAAAACAAAAGATGAGAGACACATTAAAAATTTGTTTATAACAATATATTTCTAAGTAGTGAGAAATATTTTGTTATAAACAAATTTTTTAAATGTTTTTCACATCTCTTGTTTTCAGCAATTTCGAACAGTTTTAACCAATTGTCTAAAATGCAATTTTTGTCAAAAAATGGAAAGAATAAATAATGCGCACGCAGCGAAGAACAGCTGAGAATGCGAAACTCGAAAAACAGTCAAAGTCCCATCTTGAGAAATCACAGAACTGAGACGCACCACACCGGGTCCATCAAGCTAGTACATCCACAATCGAAATTCCCAAATTTCTTTGTATCAGAATGTTGGGCTTTTTTGGCTGTTTTCGAGCTGTATTGGCGATTTTTGGGCTTCACTACCATTTTTAGAAATTCAAATTTGGTGTGAAAGTGCTGGCTTGACTCAAGCCAGCTCCTCCACTATATAAAAATAAAAAATAAAATAATAAAACACGACTAAATTTTGGGCTTTTTTGGACTCTTGAACGCGCCAACAACCAATTTCCAAAAACCACCCCTACTGAAAATAAAACTATCCCCTATGTGAAAACTCAAACTCAGAAAAAAATTATACCAGAATATTGGGCTTATTTTGGGCTCTCGAATGTACCGAAGAAAATGTTCAAAAACCATCCCCTTAGTGAAAACTCAAACCTGGAAAAAACAAAACAGAAATTAGTGTTGTATGCGTGAATTTTTGTTGTTGCAAAACCCACTTTTACACACAAAAAATCAAGCGCCTATCTATGAATTCAAATTTGAATTTTCAAGGAACCCAAAAAACAGAGACTCTATTCATCCTATAAAATTCCGAGTCCCAAACATCAGAAACTCCATTTACAAAGTAAATGTCTAAAAATAGTATATTACGAGCCAAGGCCAGAAAGTAGGATTTCCGGGCGTGTGTGATATGAAGGCCGAGGCGAAGCCGAGGCCTCATATCACGCACGCCCGGGCATTCAATATTTCTGGCCGTGTGTCGTATACTATTTTTCTTCATCCCCAGCCGAAAGTACGTAATGCTGCCGCGCCGCTGCTCTCGGTCAGCTGAGCGGATGCATGGGATTCGGTCGCCCGCCTGAGTTTTGCAAAGCCGAGGCGGAGCCGAGGTTTTACTGGTTGGGGCGGGCATCAAAAACACATTTTTTATTTTTGTGTGATACTTCTTCCTCGTTCGCGGAATCTTCAGACGAAGAGTCGACCATTTTTGAGGTTTTGTGCCGAATTTTATGCACAAAAATCGCAATAACCTTAAACCATCAGTTTTGAGGTTGAACACACCGACGCTCTCTTTTTTCCATTCACCTGTCAAGATACATTTTTTCAGAGGCTAAGTACACAATAACACAATACTGAGTGAGCGTTGCTACGTCAGCGAGCCACAAAAATCTCGCAGCCAACCAGAGATCACGTTAACTCTAGCAGGCCGCAAAGCCACTGTTCCCGGACAGAAATGCAGCCGGGAAAACGTACTTTCGGCTAGGAGACGAAGAAAAGATTATTTTTTGACAAAGTCGCATCTGCGTCATGTCAAGGGGTTGTTTTTTAACTTTGAGAGTTGGAGCCCTAAAATCGGTGTTTTTATTTTTGAGGAGCTCGAAAACGAGGGACTCTATTGACACTGTAAATTTCTCGAAGAGATTATTTTTTGACAAAGTCATATCTGCGTCGTGTTAAGAGGTTGCTTTTCAACGTTGAGGGTAGGAGCCCAAAAATCGGTCTTGTTGGTATTTTTGAACAGCCTAAAAATCATAAACTTTATTTACACTGTAAAATTCGGAAAAAGATTTTTTTTTGTTAAATCCTTTTTTGCGTCGTAACAAAGGGTTGGTTTTCAACATAAAGGGTTGGAGCCAAAAAATCAAAGTTGGTATTTTTGAGGAGCCCATGAATCATATTCTCTATTTACACCGTAAAATTATAAAGAAGATAATTTTTTGACAAAGTCTTACCTGCGCTGTTTCAAGGGGTTGTTTTTTAGCGATAAGGGCTGGAGCCCAAAAAAGGTGTTAGTATGTTTGAGGAGCCCATTAATCAGAGCCTCTATTCACACTGTCAAATTCTAAAAAAGATTATTGTTTGGCAAAGTCATATCTGCGTCCTCTCAAGGGGTTGTTTTTTAACGTTAAGTGTTGGAGCCAAAAATTCGTTCGGCGTATTTCTGAACTGCTTCGCGAAATGTACTAGGGGTGGATTTTGAGGGTTGTTTAATATTATTGTTTGGTTGAAAATTTAATCTGGAGTTTTATAAATGTCAATATTATGACTATTTTTTATTTAAAAATTTCTTGGCTGCTTCACCTCCAGTTACATCTTAACTGTTTTGCGAAAGGTACTGGGGGTGTATTTTGGGGGTTTGTCAAATATATATATAACAAATATATTTTGCTTTTTTATATTATCGATCGTTTACGAGCAAAAATAAAGAAACTATATCTAAAAATCAGTTCGTGAAGCGGGCAGGAAGCGCCCGCGCCTAATGGTTTCCTAGAAACGGGTACCGTGAAGATTTTTCTGCTTTTTGAAGAATTTTCAATTCCGTAAACAAAGTTTTTTCACTTTTCGTAAAAGTTCCTATCCCGTATACACATTTTGAGACAATGAGTTAATTCTGAATCTTTTTGTGTTTTTTTCTTACATCCCCACATGTTACATTTGTTCCAAAATTTGCATCTCCGTTCGGAAATAATTTACGGTGTCAATAGTCTCTGATTGTTGGACTCCTCAAAAATAACAGCAGTGATTTTTGGGCTCGAATCCCTAACATTAAAAAGCAATCCCTTGATACCACGCAGATAAGACTTTGTCAAAAAATAATCTCTTTGAGAATTTTACAGTGTAAATAGAGGTTCTGATTTTTAGGCTCCTCAAAAATACCAACACATCTTTTCAGAAATTTACTTTGTAAATGGAGTTTCTGATGTTTGGGGCTCGGAATTTTATAGGGTGAATAGAGTCTCTGATTTTTGGGTTCATTGAAAATTCAAATTTGAATTCAGACAGGCGTTTGATTTTTTGTATGTAGAAGTGGGTTTTGCAAAAAAAAAAATGCAAGCATTCGAGAGCCCAAGAAAAGCCCAACACTACTTTCTATTTTGTTTTTTCCAGGTTTAAATTTTTACGAAGGCGGTGGTTTTTTTTTGTACATTCGGGTGGTTTTTGAAATTTTTGTTCGGTGCATTCAAGAGCCCAAAGTAAGCCCAAAATTCTGATGCACTTTGTTTTTTGCAGATTTTATTTTTGGCAAGGATGTTGTTTTTTGCACATTGGGGGTGGTTTTTTCAATTTTTTTAGTGTATTGTAGAGCCCAAAATAAGCCCAATGTTTTGGTGTATTTTGTTTTTTCCGAGTTTTAGTTTTTACATAGGGGTTAGTTTTATTTTCAGTAGGACAATACAGCAATACAGCCCAAAAAAAGCTCAAAAAAAGCTCAAAAGAAGCTAGCTTGATGGACCTCACCACACCCCTTGTATAAGGATTTCTATAATCTTTCAAAAGATTCTCATGATTTTTAAAAGATTTTGTAGAATTTAAAGGGATTTAGATGGTTGTCGTAAAATTTTTAAGAAAAAAAATATAATGTAAAAATATATTATATAATTTCTTATAATATTATATAAAATCTAATAATATATAAATATATAACATATAATAGTGTATATAATATAAATATAAACATTTCATCAGATTATTTGGTTTTCTTTTCACAACTCCAAGCCATTCAAAAGTCCATCACGTTTACAACAATATGCATGCGAGATTTTCGAGACATTTCAGTACACCACTTTTTTAAGATAGGATTTTAGGAGATTTAATTAAAAATAATTCAAAGGAATCATGGCCCCCACATCCCGACAAGGGCCCCCTGACCACAACATTTTGTGCCCCCCCCCCCTCCAGGGGCTGCTTTCAGGTCATTTAAAATACATTTTTATTCAGGGCATCTTTAAAGAAGTTTTCTAAAGGCATTGTGATGAGCTGTTTTTAATTTTTAATTTTATGTTAAGTTTTAACTACAGTTGTATATCAGATAGTCTTCCTGATTCCAATAAGGGGTTGCTTATTCAGGTTGTTGAAGTATATTATTATTACTTAGAGTGTGTTGAGGAAGATCTTATGAAGGCATTGTGATGATTTCTTTCCAATTTTTGATTTGCTTTGAAGTTTTGACTAAAATTGTATTCTATAGCCTTCCTGTCTTGTAGAGGAATCGTATTTCATATTTCTACCACAATATTAATATTTATGTTGTTCATTATCAATACTATAATAATTTTTTCAAAAAGCGTATCAGTCCATTCTGATATTTTTTGTACGTGACAGATAGTGCTGATAATACATTAATTGTTTGTTGAAATTTATCACTTATCGATCGAGGTATAAAATGTTGTTTTTTGTCGTTTTCAATTATTTACAACATTTGTTAATGTGCTGTGTGAACTTTCAGCCCCTTAACTTAAATTTGAAAATGTTGTTAAACCATAATTCGTGGGGTCTATGCAGAATTCGCTAGTGAAAATTTTATATATGTTGTTATGATTTACTTCTACAATGAGCCTCAAACTAAGCAGAATCTACTAAGTGAACGTTAAAAATAATAAGTGCATCAGCTCGCGATTGTATTTCAAACATAATAAAGTTTACTACTGTGTCTTGCAACTTACTCGGGATTTTCATTAATACTTCCCAGATCTAGCAATTTAGACTCGTACTTATAACACTAGTAATTCTACCAACGACCTAGTTATATATAAATGATTGGCCATCGAATTAAAAAAAATTATACAATACTAAGAGTTGGCACAATTATGACAACTAAATAATTAATATACATTTGAAGACATGAGAATGGTAACTAAATACGTTTCGTTTGTCATCATTGGCACCTAAATACAAAATAATAGAATACGACCGAAGGGCCAATTGCAAATACACCAAACCCTCGGTTAAGGAACAGTGTCGGTGGTAGCCTGCAAGTAGCATTGATCGTGTGGACCGTGTGAACCATTTCTGTTGGATTTTTCTCTGTAGTAAAAAATATTTTTTTAATTTGGTCCATTTTGTGGTCTAATGCATATAATAATTTTAACTTCAAGAACAACTAAAATGTCAGCAATTCGTTATACGTAAAAATGATACTTTTCCTGCTCACTTTTTTTAAACGTTTGCAGCCTCCGTCTCTCGCTCTCTTAAGCTATTCTATCGGAACAGCCTCCAAACCCATATCATTACAAGTTTTGGACAATTTTGTCTTCCGGTATTCATAATTTTCACTTGTCCTGCAAGCTCATATTCCTCTTTTTTCACGATAAACGCTGTCTCTCTCTTCCTTCGACATTTTTAAGCATCGTAACACAACCGATACACTACTGAAATCGAGACACCTCGCTAAACACTTGAAAAGTACTGACGCATTTGTTGTCAGCTGATGGACTCATCCACTGAGGGTACTGCCCGCCTTCATCACATGGCTACTGGTGGGCCAGCATGAGTGGCAACCGTCCACCGGCCCCGCGAGCTCAGAAACTGCCTAGGCCAGCATTTCTAGGAATTCCTAAATAGGAGGATCGTCAACCGGGAGTTTACTGTAGTCTTTTTCCAGTCTTCATTATCATACCGTCATTCAAAAAATAACATTTCAAAATCTACCATTCTTTCTTTTAATTGAAAAAATCATCGTTTTAATGAAATTCTCATGAAATCCGATAGAAAACACGTTTGTTTGTATCATGAAAAAGAAATTGACCATTCTAAATAAAAACTTCATTCGATTGTAAATTTCTGAGCTACCAGCTTTAAGTAGTTCAGGATAAATGCCGATAGTTTTTTCGAGCATATTATTTCACAACAAAAATTAGTCCTATCTATAAGCCACATATTTTTTCTATAGTTATGATGGAACGATGTGATGACCTACGCCTCTCACTAACTGTTATCTGATAGTACTATGTTTTCTCTGTTCTCAGCATCCCCAGTGACTGCTTGAAATATTTTTAAAATTTTTGTTTACCTCATGATAAAAGAAACTATATCTATGAGAATTACCTCCTTTTTTGAAATAATTAATATTTTTTTAACTTTGTTGCATGCTCATTCTGAATAATGTATCGTATTTTAGTACCACGTCTTTCGAAACATGCAATGACATCTATTTATATAAAACATTTTCTTTAGCCAATGGACAATTACTGATTTGGAGATATTATTTCCTTGCTTTAAAATGACGTTTGACTTTGCTCCGTAATATTTCAGTGACTTGAATAATTATTAAATTGCTTCAAGAATTTGATAACCTTGGGTAAGATAGAACAATTTTTTCCATTCAAGAAATATTTTACAGGATGCATTCAGTATGATAACTTCTTTGACTTCAGTAGATTTTCTTTGATTCAAGATATTACTTTTCTCAGTATATATCGGTGTTCTCAAACTATCACGCTATAATAAGTCTGCCGTCCAAACTAAAACGACACATAAGTCCAATCTGAGTCGAACTGAGGAAATGGAGATGAACTATTTCTTATATCGAATATCGAATGAAATTTCGATAATTTTATGCACATTGCACGGGTAAAAATAATATGCTCTTTCATATTTTTTCACAAAAATTCCATTTTTTAAACAATTTTTTTTAGAAAATGAGCTCTTGATTTTCAAAAGTTGCAAACAGTCGCAACTAGAAGATAAAGAGAGCACAAAGACATTACGGACTATGCATTTGTCCAAGAACTCGAGCACGGCCTCGAAATTAGTACTCCAACTATCTCACAAGATAAAAACATGCAAGGACAAGCGATTATTTTCATTGGTCATTCGCTTCATACTCGATCACTTTTTCAGGAGAAAAAAGGCACAAAGTATTTCACTTATCTCTTAGATTTTTATTTTGATGACGTATGAGAAGCCTTTTACAAAAGATGAGAGCCGCAAAGTGCTTTGTACATCTTTTTCTCTTGCTTAGATTACCAACCGCAGATTAGAATTTATAGCATGGAACATCCGATATATTATTTATTCATAATTTTCATTCACATAGCTAGATCCAGCTTTCTCTTAAAAATACAATAAGATACCAACCTATTTTTCAGACATATGTCCCTGATGTATCATTTTAGTGTGGACGGCGTGATGCTCTAAGAAAAATCGACAACTTTAAAAAAATTCTTAATTGAATTTTGATGAAGAACAAGCCAAAGCGAAATCAAAAAAACTTGATACGGGTCTGTACAGTTCATAAACGCATAAAATAAATTATTTTGATTATATACTTTATCAGAGAACTATATAAATACATATAAAAAATTAAGGGCGATACACGAGTATTGTAATGAGAATCTGTTCTGTAAGACCAATAGAACCTAATGCAAATTAATTCTTTCAAATCTAAAATGATAAAAAAAATTAACAACCTTATTAGCAGTAAAGGTTTTGACATTTTTGTAGTATATGCGAGAATGTGAATCTGTATGTACATTCACTCTGAACGAAGCCGAGAACGAAGTGTGAGGACCAAAAGTAATCAAGCAAACTCAGGGTGAAAATTTTGATTTCCATCAATTTCGCCATTATTATTTCCTTGAAGGAAATTAATTAACAGCCTTCTTACATTTTCAAAAATTCTTTCATAATTTTTTTTATTGTTTCTAACTTTTGGTGTCATTCAGCTGTGAGCAAAATGCAACCAAAACAGATTTTTACTTATCCACATAAATCCTTTTAAGAAAATGATGACTTAAGAAGAAAGTCTTCAAAAAAATAATTTTTACGCAGTAGACGAAAGTCGACCGCTTGAACGAAATTAAGTGTTTTAATAAAAAATTGTAATAATTTAGCATATAGCTGGTGAATTAGTACAAAAATCATTAGTTGATTTGATCATAGTTCATTTGTGTAACTGATGATGAATTGGTTATGCATTTTAGGTATTAATCAGTTCTTCAACTTCTGTTGACGATTATTTTCGACATACAACAGTGCATAGCAATGATATGTATGAATGCGCTATGTGGTTAAAGGTAACGTATTATATTCCCAAGTTTTACAATTTGGCCTCTTTATTGTTTCAATAAAGCTGAAAATGCTACAAAACCACGTTCTTCTATTAAAATTGTCTGTTATTCATATTTCCAGCTGTAACAAGTATTTTTTATTAGTATATACAGCCTATTAGGAAAATTCGAAATTTTTTTGTATCAGCCATAGAAACTTACTACTGATATTCTGAAATTGGACAGACACAAACTATTGTCTTCAAATAGATATTTTAGTGATTCTTAAATATTTAATTATGTAAAAAAAACTAGTTTGGACATACCTATCGGTGTAAAAAATTGCATTCATTTGCGACTACAGTATGTTGTTTTCGAAGAAAATATGAGGACACGTATCTCGTGAATTTGCAACAAAAAAAAATGAAAAATTAATGAGCATTTGGATTTTGAAAATTGAAAAGACGGATTGAAGAAACAATGGTTAACATTTTAGTCAAATGTGTGATATTTTTTATCTTTTGTATACTTTCTTTTAATTGAACAAAATACAGATTTTCTTGAATAAACATGAGTCTCGCTTAACTAACTTAAAATGTATATTGTGTTTCATAATTTATCTTGTATTGTCATAGTTTTAAGGCATAAAATTCATTGATCTGATTAAACCCCATTCACTTTTATGGTATACTTTAGATCATAATAGATAGCACGATTTATTTTTTCCTAGATTCGTCCTTACATAAAGAGCTCTGCGACACAAGATATGACAAAAGTCAAATGGAAGAATGAAAAATAATTAAGTAAGTTAGAAAAAATGGAATGTATCGATTGTTTCAAAAGTGTTAAACCTAAAGTTGAAAATTTGATGCAAAATTTGTTGAAACTGTTAAATTATGTTCTTTTTGTTTTTTATTACGCCATACAATCATATTGTATTAAGAAAACAATTAATCTTAAAGGATTTTATCAATATTTTAGCAAAAATCCCAAGAATTACGCAACTTGGAAAAATGTGTCAAAACACATTTTTTTCAGAATACCTATTATTTTTTTAGATAAATGCCTATATTAAATTGAAAAATATAAGACTTTTAACTGAAATTTTGACCGTATTCTGATAATTTGCGTTTTGGCTTCTTTAATTCAAATGCTCAAAAATTTGTCAAAAATTTTTAGAGCAAATCGGTAAGATATGAGTCGTCTAAATCCCTTCGAAAAACAAAATTTTCGAATGTCAAATAATTCTGTGATTTGAGCATAGACTGCCCGCCCGATACAAAATCAATTCGTTCATGAATTTATGCATTTTCTTATGGCATTTTAAATTTGTTATACTTTTTGCATTTTTATACTTTTGTGGCCCATTGAATATATTAATGATAGAAGGAAAAAAATATTGTAAAAAAGTTGCTTTTTAGCAGTAATTTCAAAATTTGACTAAATCTATAACCATTTCAACCCTGAATATAATATTTTTTGCGTCAATGAAACAAAAAAATTTCTTCTGGGCCATTGAAACAAAAACATTTCTTTTGGAGCAATGAAACAAAAAAATGTCTTGCCGGTCGCTGAAACAAAGACATTTCTTTTGGGTCAATAAAACACTGTAACATATTCTTATCTTTGATTATACACGAGTTTCTGTATGTGTAAGCATTGAATCTAGAAAATATAACAGATTTGAGATCTGCTATCAGTAACCTTCTTCCATCCCCTCTGTGCCCCTGGAAGAATAAGTGAAGCGTTGTTAACAGATAGAACTCATGAAAGTTAATCTTTACGAAGTGTCTATTGGTCTAGCTTCTTCGTTTAATAGTCAATCAAGTTTGCAAGATTTGTGCTATCCCTACTCAAAATCTGGAAGACTGGCCGCGGCCTAATATATAAAGCAGTAATTTATAAAGTAACTGTTTACATGAAATGCTGAAATGCTTGGAAGCTCAATTTTCTGTTATCTATCATTGTGCCTATTGAAAGAGAATGAAGATTATTACTGAAATACTATTCTTTGCCCTTATTGGTTTTCTTCATCTTAAAGGTAAGTTCAGTATAATATTATAATTACTACATTCTTATAACAAATATTAAATAAATTTTCTCAAATTCGATTAGTTTTCGAAAAAGCCCCCATTTTGAGTTTTTTATTTCTAAAGTGTGTTGACAGTAAAATTATCTTTATTGCAAGATAAAGGTATTCAAAAAATGTCGTTGAATTTAAAATATTTCAGCATTACATTCTGCAATTGTAGGCTAATACATATGTGAGGCCCCGTAATAGGTTCACTAAAATTCAGCGAACACAGCAGAAATATTTTCTGTGATCCTAGACACTTCGCATAAAATATATTTTTTAACTTCGAGGTTAAACCACCAGTGTATGAAAATATAAAAAAGTCTTGCTGAAAATACTGAAAAACTGTACGTTTAGAGAATTTTGGGTTTAATTCTCTACGTTCAATTCTGAAGACTTTCAACGGAAATTAAAACCATCATTTTTGGATCGAGCCCTCTCAAAAGTATTCAGAGACCCCAAAGTACTGCAAAAATCAGACTCCTCCAAAGAAGATTTGTTTTTTCACCTGGGGGTTCGATTCAATCTCATGTCTTCGAGGATCTTACTCCAGGGACCCTAAAGTACTGTAAGAACCAGACTTACCCGGAGAAGATGTGTTTTATACATCTGGGGAAGAGGCGGGACAAAATTCTCACTGTTTACATTCTCATCAGGAAAGGTATTAGATTTGTGTAAAATTTGACCCCCTCTGCTTTCGTCAAATGTTCACGTTTTGAGACCTTCCTGACCCAAAAAACAGGTTTTCGCGAATGTGTCTGCCTGTATGTACGACACAAACTACGAAAAAAATTATAAGACAAAAGTGGTTCACTCAGAAAAGAGCTACACATTTTTTATCAATCATTTTTTGATAAGATGCGTAATTTTTGTTCCAATCGTGAAAAATAACATTAACAATAAAAAAAATGTTTGAAAAAACGACGCAAGGTACGAAATAAGATGAATATACAACAGTTGTTCAACCAAAAAACATCTACAAATTTGTTATGAACTTTTGTTATAGAAATACGTTAAAAATAAAAAAAAAACTTTTCGGAAAAACGACACACGCTACAATAACATTTTATCTAATAAAATTTTTCGCCTAAATTACATTTACAAATTTTCTTTGAACCACTTTGCGCTAGGATGCATAATTTTGGTACAAATCGTAAAAAAGAACATTGAACATAAATAAATTAAATAAATGGAAAAACCGCACAATTTGCAATAAAATACGTAATAATAAAATTGTTTTTATTTGTATAGGATGCGCACTTTTTTCAATTATTAAAGCAAACAAGAAATATAAGTCTGTTTTGAATATCGATGCGTATTATGAATTGCAATAATATACATTTATTCAAATGATACAAAATTTTCGTACTAACTGAGGATAAAATTAAATGCAAAATCAGAAACAAATATTAAAGTAATCATGATAAATACAATACGTACTATATTTTGCAATATCTTAATGAGCAATCATAGGCCGACTTACAGAAATAAATGTAATATACATTTGATATAATAATGTTAAACATATAATGTAGAAAATTTCGCATTTTGGACAAAATCGAGAGCGAAGCACGAGGTATGTGATGAGAATGTATTCGTTAAAGCCGAAGGAACTTAAACAAAAGAGAATTCACAATCACTAAATTACAGTTGTCGATTATTTGACCTTTAATTTTAAAAGGTCTGTGCACAAATATGTGTGAAATATAAAGACCGAGCGCGTAGCTCGAGGTAAATACAGTTTCGAGCGCGAAGAGCGAGATAAATATATTATCGAGCGCGAAGCTTTGTTTAGTTTTGTTTAGTTTTGTTTTGTGTAGTTTAAGTCTACACTGTCGGCACCGGCAAAGAACGATCTTATCGGCGCTGGCAAGGAAGCTGTTTGCTGGCTGTTTTTACCCACTGCAAAAATTCTACGGAAAGCGTTCTACGGAAATCCAATGTGGGAATTTCATGTGGAAATTCCACATGTAAATTCCACACGGAAATTCTACAATCATTTCTACAAACTAATTTTGGACTAAGTTTAATTCCGGTGATGAGCTGCACTCTCAGAAATCACACACCGGACATGACACCCTTGCATTAGGTATGCGAACAACATCTTCTTCGAGAAAATTATGCTACCCACGTCCCTGGAGTGGGTTACTTCAGGACACGAGATCGAACCGATGCCCCAGGTATGAAAAACACATCTTCTATGGGAAGTCTGGTTTTTACAGTACTTGATGGTCGCAGAAGTAAGTTTCTCGAGAACAAGCGATTAAACCGATGCCCCAGGTATGAAAAACACATTTCCGGAGAAGTCAGGTTTTTACAGTACTTTAGGTTCTCTGGGGTAAGTTCCTTAAGAAAACAAGATCATACCAATGCCCGAGGTCTAAAAAAATGAATGTTCTCCGGAGAAGTCTGGTTTTTACAGTACTTGCGGGTCCCTGAAAAATGTTCCTCGAGGAAATGAGATTAAACCGATGCGCCAGGTATAAAAAACAAATCTCCGGGAAAGTCTGGGGTTTACAGTACTTCAGGTTCTCTGGAGTAAGTTCCTTGAGGAGACGAGATTATACCAATGTCCAAGGTGTAAAAAAGTAAATGTTCTCCGGAGAAGACTGGTTTTTGCAGTACTTGCGGGTCCCTGAAGAATGTTCCTCGAGGAAGCGAGATTAAACCGATGCCCCAGGTGTAAAAAAATCAATGTTTTCCGGAAAAAGTCTGGTTTTTACAGTACGTAAGGGTCCCTGAAGAATGTTCCTCGAGGAAACGAGATTAAACCCATGCCCCAGGTATAAAAGACAAATCTCCGGGGAAATCTGGGTTTTACAGTACTTTAGGTTCTCTGGAGTAAGTTTCTTGAGGAAACAAGATCATACCAATGCGCGAGGTCTAAGAAAATGAATGTTCTCCGCAGAAGTCTGGTTTCTACAGTACTTGCGGGCCCCTGAAGAATGTTCCTCGAGGAAACGAGATTAAACCCATGCCCCAGGTATAAAAATCAAATCTCCGGGGAAGTCTGTGTTTTACAGTACTTTAGGTTCTCTGGAGTAAGTTCCTTGAGGACACGAGATTAAACCAATGCCCAAGGTGTAAAAAAAATAAATGTTCTCCCGAAAAAGTCTGTTTTTTACAGTACGTAAGGGTCCCTGAAGTGAGTTCCTTGAAGACACGAGATTGAACCGATGCCGCTGGTATAAAAAACAAATCTCCGGGAAAGTCTGAGTTTTACAGTACTTTAGGTTCTCTGGAGTAAGTTCTTTGAGGAAACAAGATCATATCGATGCCCGAGGTCTAAAAAAATGAATGTTCTCTGGAGAAGTCTGGTTTTTACAGTACTTGTGGGCCCCTGAAGAATGTTCCTCGAGAAAACGAGATCAAACCAATGCCCCAGGTATAAAAAACAAATCTCCGGGAAAGTCTGAGTTTTACAGTACTTTAGGTTCTCTGGAGTAAGTTCCTTGAGGACACGAGATTATACCAATGTCCAACGTGTAAAAAAATAATTGCTCTCCGGAGAAGTCTTGTTTTTACAGTACTCGCGGGTCCCTGAAGAATGTTCCTCGAGGAAACGAGATTAAACCGATGCCCCAGGTATAAAAAACAAATCTCCGGGAAAGTCTGGGTTTTACAGTACTTGAGGTTCTCTGGAGTAAGTTCCTAGAGGACACGAGATTGAACCAATAACCAAGGTGTAAAAAAACAAATTTTCTCCGGAAAAAGTCTGGTTTTTACAGTACGTAAGGGTCTCTGAAGTAAGTTCCTTGAAGAGACGGGACTTAACCGACGCATCAGGTATGAAAAACACATCTACGGGAAGTCTGGGTTTTACAGTACTTTAGGTTCTCTCGAGGAAGTTCCACGAGGACACGAGATTAAACCAATGCCCAAGGTGTGAAAAAATAAATGTTCTCTGGAAAAAGTCTGGTTTTTACAGTACGTAATGGTCCCTGAAGTAAGTTCCTTGAAGACACAAGATTGAACGTAAGCATCAGGTATGAAAAACACATCTTCTACGAGAAGTCTGGGTTTTAAAGTACTTGAGGTCCTCTCGAGTAAGTTCCTTGAGGACACGAGATTAAATCAATGCCCAAGGTGTACAAAAATAAATATTCTTCGGAAAAAGTCTGGTTTTTACAGTACGTAATGGTCCCTGAAGTAAGTTCCTTGAAGACACGAGATTGAACCGACGCATCAGGTATGAAAAACACATGTTCTACGGGAAGTCTGGGTTTTACAGTACTTGAGGTTCTCTCGAGAAAGTTTCTTGAGGACACAAAATTACACCAATGCCCGAGTTCTAAAAAAATATATCTTCTCCGGATAAGTCTGGTTTTTACAGTACTTGCGGGTCCCTGAAGAATGTTCCTCGAGGAAACGAGATTAAACCGATGCCCCAGGTATAAAAAACAAATATCCGGAAAAGTCTGGGTTTTACAGTAAGTTAGGTTCTCTGGAGTAAGTTCCTTGAGGACACGAGATTATACCAATGTCCAAGGTGTAAAAAAATAAATGTTCTCCGGAAAAAGTCTGTTTTTTACAGTACTTAAGGGTTACTGAAGTAAGTTCCTTGAAGACACGAGATTGAACCGACGCATCAGGTATGAAAAACACATCTTCTACGGGAAGTCTGGGTTTTACAGTACTTGAAGTTCTCTCGAGAAAGTTTCTTGAGGACACGAGATTAAACAAATGCCCAAGGTGTAAAAAAATAAATGTTTTCCGTAAAAAGTCTTGTTTTTACAGTACGTAAGGGTCCCTGAAGTAAGACCCTTGAAGACACGAGATAGAACCAATGCCCCAGGTATGAAAAACACATCTCCGGGGAAGTCTGGGTTTCACAGTACTTTGGGGTCTCTGCAGTAAGTTTCTTAAGGACACGAAATTAAACCAATGCCTCAGGTGTAGAAAACACATCTTCTCCGGAGAAGTCTTGTTTTCACAGTACTTTAGGGTCCCTG